>DWMZ01002385.1:0-14209 GCA_018249855.1 Eueides tales michaeli | reverse complement strand
AGAACAAAGAAATAAAAATAATAAATACTAGCGATCTACCCGCGGCGTCGCCCGCTTGAATTCTTGTTCTAAGAGCATTATCACTTTTAAAACAATATTTATACATAGAAAACTTAAATTTCGGCTACATGTAGAACTAAATATTTTTAATGGTCGTAATTTTTTTATTTATTAACCCATTTAAATAAAACAAACACTATGTACATATATGTTAAAAAGGATTCCAAAATATAATAGTAAAAACTGCATTTAAATCTGGTTAGCCGTTTCTAAGATTAGCGCGTACAAACGCACAGACAAGCATATTAACATTTTAATAATCACTATTTTGGGGCCTTCCTACATGAATAAACGTCCTCTATATCATATGATACGTTAAACCAAAAAAACTCTTTAGATTTCTAATACTAATATAAAAATGAATATATGATAATGTAAAAAACATACTCACCATGTATATGCCCAGCGCCGATATACAAATGAGATAAACGATCCAAAAATTGAGGGTCCATTTTGATGGCCATCGCAATATTCGTTAGTGCACCCAGAGTTATTACAGTTAGTTGGCCTAAAAAAAATTTGGTAGTGTTAAGACACTCCGTTCCACTTCCGTTCCTCACTTTCCGCCGAATTTGAGGCATTGGGTGTTGAGCCGCGAAACTTAACGCCGCGTTTTGCCTTGTTACCAAAGTGAAGAAATGAAAACATTGAATATTTAAATTGAAAATATTAAATAATTTGTTTTTCTCGAGTGGACATCGTACCTACAACCTGTCGATTAGTCACAAGATTGTGAAATATTAAACAAATAATATATTTACAACCAGCGGCCCCGAGCGGCTTCGCCCGCTTGAACTATACGAAATCTCTATCTATATAATTAAAATAGTACTAATATATATAACGATATTACAATAACCATATCACAATAACCATATTACAATAACCATATTACAATATTAATTATATTATATATTACAATATTTACTGGATTTAAACCACTATAATTATCTTATTGAATTTTATTACAATTTTTAGTATCATACTGTATCCCGCAAATTGTAAGTCTGGGAAGGGGATAGTTGTAAGACACTCCGTTATAGAAGCATCGAACATAAACCCATCGCGTTTACAGTCAGTTATGCTATTACGCCATGACGGCCAATTTTTGTATGAACAATTAATTCTAAATAACATGATTCTATGCTACAACAAAGCTAAGAATTAATGGTTTAGTCAATTGAAACAATTAAAACTTTTAAATAAGTAAATTTATTTATAAACGTGTTTTAGTAATTTTATGGTCACCATTGATCAATAGTTTTCAATTGGTATGAAGTTCATATACTTTTTGTCTATGACACACCAGCATTGTATGACTTGTGACATAAGACTTATTCATTTTTTCAGCTAGAATATATTTACCATTTATAATTTTATTACCTTCGTAAGTCTTAGACAGTTCAATAAGCGCTGCCACGGCTCCTTGTTGCTTCGGTGGGTGAAGATCAGTGTGTACTTCGTCGACATCACCGAGACCATCTTTACCGAAGTAATCCGTGACGGTTGGCGTGTTCACTATTGCTGATTTGGAACCCCTGTATATGGGAACCTATACATATACAGTCTTTTTTTAATTAGAACCAATAGTGTATATCAACAAGACAAAAAAGTCCTGCTATAGCACATGAAGCTCTAAAATAAAGTAGGAAATTTGAAGTATACTTACGTCTTGTCTCTTAGCTACTTTCAATATCCTTTGATTGTTCGTACACACATTATCTTCATTTGTATTGCCGTTAGCTGTTGTCAGGCCGATCACTTTAGGACTGAAAATATAAAACGAAATTACATTTAAAATTATGAAGTCTTACTTACATTTACATAAAAGAAATATTTATTTTAAAAAATCTAAAATAGCCGTAATTATATTGGCAAACCCGCGACTTCCGCCTTGCTTGTACTATTTTATAACATGTACTATAATTTTTAAGACAATATCTATATAAATAAAAATGTTATATTTATCTACCTAATGAATAAAAATGTATCAATTTTGTCGAACTTAACATTTTAATTTGAGGTTACTTAAACAGAATTAAGTAAGGCAAACACTAAATGTTAGGAAAGGTTGCCAAAATGTAACAGTGAGACAGCATTAAAATCTGGAATCAAATAGGCAAAAATCTTAAAAATCATTACTTTGAGCCTTATTACATTAATGAACTTATTATTTAGATTTATTTCAATTCTAAATAAAGTAAATAATAACATACAATGTACGTAATCATACATTAAACTATACAGTAATATATCTTATACAGTAGTATAAACACATGTTGGTTATAATATAACAATAAGTTTTAGTTCTTATTTTAAAATATATAAACGGCGATGAATATTCCGTGTATTCTACTAAACAAACGTTATAAATTAAAATTACAAGATAATCTGTAAAATAGATTAAGTTTCGCCTTCATTTTATTATGTAAGTCTTCATTTTATTGCACATACATATATTAAAATTGTATGAATCGTGGCGCAAGGGCTCAAGCGTGCGACTGTAAACGCAACAGGTTGTCTTCCCTATTCAGAAAAATGAAATATCGCCTTCAATTTGGTGGAAAATTGGGAACGATTATGCCTTAAAGGCAGCCATGAGCACATCAATACAGCTTTAAACTTAAAAAAAACTTTTAATAAGGACTCACACACTTGCGCCTCTGTCGCGGTGCAGGAGTACTAGTGCATGACTGTAAATAGGACAGGTTGTAGTGTCGATCCCCGAGGAAATGAAATATTTAATTTTCAAATAAAATATTTAATGTTTTCATTTCTTCACTCTGGTAACAAGGCAAAACACGGGGTTCAGTTCCGCCACTCAACACGCAATACCTCAAATTCCGCTCAAAGTGAAGAATGAACCTGAGTATCTTAACACTAGGTTCCTGAAGTTCCCTCTGTCATGCGCAGGGTTATATTCAAAGCACTCACCCATTGAAATGCTTCTCATATAGCAACGACAAAAATATGGCCATTGCATCGTCTGCACCTGCATCATTATCGATAATTATTTTCTGTGTATTATCCCTGAAACAATTACACAATATACATATAATAAAATTATAAATAATCGATGTCTGTACATGGAAGATGAGTTTAACCGTTAAACTACATTATTTAATGACCGTTGGAAAAAGGTCTTTCTAATAAACGATTTGTTATATATTTGGTAATTTTTTTCATTTTTTTGATTTGAATATTTGCATGCAAAAATATCTAAAAAATACACCGGTCAAGTTCGAGTCGGACGCTTTAGAGGTCACGGATTTATATAATCATTTTGTATAAAATGAACTACAATTATAAGTTTGTTATACCTACAGGTATACCATTTTTCATATATTTTTCCATTATTTTTAGTGCAATCTCTGACTTTTAGTCGAAATTCATGGGTTGCAAATAAAGTTGACAAAGTAAGTTCGCGGGCGTAAGTATACACTCATTTTCTATGAATACACGTTTGTAATGTTTATTTTCCTGTGAAACCTTTTTCTATGAAATACTAAAAACTTCTCACTTTCCCGAAGTTTTCCTTTAAACTTATTGTAAATTTACCATACCATTTAGCACCAAATTTCGTTACGTGTGGTTCACGTGAAGGTCTATAGGTTTTGAATACGCAAATAATTTAATATAATGCAGCAAAAACTATCAAAAGGACTATTAAACTATCAAAAGATTATTAACTTGATCGTGTGGGGATACGCGATCTCTGTCTTCATAGGCGTATTGACAAACAACTAAGTTATTCTATAAAGGTTCCTTTTTTCTTTTAATATACCCTACAAAAAGTGTAAAATCATTTTTTTATTTCATTGTGTAATATGTGTACTTGAATATTAACAAAGCTTGAAGACGAGCAACATTAGTAGGTCATTACGATCACAGTAAGGATCAAGGCCGTGTAAAGTATTTATATGTACATATCACAAAAGCTGGTTTTAAAATAAAAAAACCTCTGGGCAATCAAAAGTAAGTTATGTATATTTTTTATTCAGGTATTACTTTATATGTTACAAGTCTAAATGCATATTGAAACTTCATAAATAAAATTTATTTAATATTGATTATGATGATATAGCATATACCTACCTATTTTTGTTATCTAAAAGGAAAACATTTTATAAAATATTAATATAATTATTTATCATATTTGTTTACACCATCTTTATTCTACTATCACTCTTGAACACTGGTATTTAAAACACATTAAATTATCAATATTTAAATAAATTTACTTACTTAATTACATCACAAGATATATAGAGCAGAAATTGTACCACAAAAAATACGGCAAACATTACTACACAAACTACATGAGAACTTCAATCCACTGTATATAAAGTACTGACTTAAGTAAGATACAGCGATTAGTGATAACGCGCTGTTTACATGACGCCATCATGTAGGAGGTCAGTAAGAAGGTATAAGACATTTAAACTCAATTTCAATTGTCTATTATAGTAAGCCGCAATAAAGTTTAACCAAAGATAAGATAGTGTTTTGAAATTCTGAGAAATTTTGAGTATACGAATAGGTTTTTTGAGTCATACCTACCTTCATCCCCTCTCCTCCTTCTCCGCAAAAACGAGGTACATGTTTGAAAATATTCCAATATATAATAAATATAGGTACAATTAGATTACTATAACAATGTAATCAATACATATAATAAAACAGTAAAAAAAGTGTGTCTGTACGTCAAATATTTTTTAACAAAAAGAAAATAGAGTGGTAAGAAAACCGTATAAGAGAAAATATTTAAAAAAGACTGTCTATATGCTTGTATGTTTGTCTGCTTGCACACGCTAATCTCTGGAAATAATAGACGGATTTGAATGAAACCAATTCGGTTGTATACTTAATAAGCCTGAGCCAACATATAGGGCAGAATTTGTTCTGGAAACTGAAACACCTCATCTAAAACCTTAAAAGAACAGTCAAATCATAAGAAATATAGAATGGACGTCTCCACAAAAGTTGTTCCGGATAATGAGCAGTTGCAGTTGAAAAATTCAAGAATCAAAACATCTGGTAGATCCGTAAGGGTCACCTAATCTGTACATCACAGTTGGTTTGTGTTTCAACTTAAAGTAGTTTATAAGGATTTTTTCCATTTTTTATTCAAATGCAAAACTTACGTCAACTAAGTCGCATGCACCAGCTAGTAATGATTAAAGTAAATTTGTTTAAGAATGTACATAATACAGGTTTTAATAATTCAAATTAAAATATTTTATTTAAAGAAAGAAGTACATGCTTATTTTTTTAACGTCAAACCATTTACGACCAATTCACTAAATATAATACTGCCTGAACTAAAAATTAAGATACTATTATCTCTTCACAAAACATACCTATGTTACTTATAATTTACATATATTTAAATATATTTTGTAAAACTAAGATTAAAACAAAGCGAAACTAAAGGTCGAAAATATGTGCCTACGTAAACCGAATCTGCCCTAGTAACTTTACCTAAGAAAACGTGATTACTTAATAAATTTAATAAGAATAACCATGTTAAGGCGCAACGGCGACATCTGACGGTACGCGACAGGTGTGAGTTCGATTCTCAGTCGGGTGAATTAAATATATATTTTCAATTTTTCGCTATAATAACAACAAAGACTCGGTGTTAGCAGCCTATCTGTAACACGCAACATATCGAAAATTGGGCGAAAGGGGAGAACTGGATTCCCCTGCCTACTTTGCGGGAAATAGAATTAAGCTGTTTTTTTACATATAATCTGTCTATGCACTACAAGAATAAAGTTTCCAAATTACAAAAAAAAAATATAAACACAAAAAGTCTTACATTTATTTATACCTACTTAAATTTCAAAACACTTGATGAACTAAAATTTAAAAAAAATCTATGTTCTGGAACAGATGAGTTCATGCAAATGGAATTGGTCCGGAACAATTACATATTAATTACATTTAAGGATCATGTTCCCACCAAAATAAAACATCGCTAGCCTCAAAAATAAAAATTAATCTTTATATCAATTTATAATTTGCCAAATTCTGAAAATATACCTATATAACTAACTTGCTTATATTAAATGTTGTTTAGTTTTAGTTTTTAGATATCTTTAACAGATCACAAGAAAATAAAGTTTTACATTAACAATTATAATTCCCGTAGTATTATAACTCCCTTATTGTAAGTATTACAGAAAACAATGGTATATTCCATTGAAACCAATGCTAGATTTTAGAATTATTTTTTAAAAAGGGAAAATAATTATAATTATTTTCCCTTTTTAAAAAAATATATATACATGAAATATATATACGTGAGATAAACGTGAATATATAATTATATATTCACGTTTATCTCTAATTCAACTATATAATTAAAATAAACAATGAAATCAAAACAAATTAAGGTAATTATGATAATCAATAAAATTAATTATAGAGCTTAAAGTTATGGTATAAGTAATTACTAGCAATCAAATTCATTCAATTTAGACTCTAACAAGCACTTTAATATTTTTGAACTAATTACTTAGTGTTTCATATTTTATTTAGAAAAAAAATCTATTAATCTTATTTGGATATAGAAAATTTTGAAAGGTAATACAATACTTTTTTATAAAGGGACAATTACTTACATTTAAAATGACAAAACAACACAATAATTATTACAAAATCATAATAATATTTTTTTAGATTCACATTATACAACCTTGGAACTTAATGTTATGACACTCCATTTCCTGTACATATTCTATTTCAATTGAGTAAGTTAGCAACAAAATGTCTTTAATAACTTCTGTATTATCTCCTTATTGTTCTAGTTTTCATGATACAGGTATATATCTTTATATACGAATGCGAACAAAATATTATTACCTACAAAGTAATATAAGCATTTAACAACAAAAAATATTATTTGCTTTGGTTAAGGGCATCATGTATATCGTTGTCAATCTAAAATCCGATCATGTATATCGTTGTCAAATTAACAAAGGAATAATATTCTAAGTATTTTAAAATCAAATTTTAAAGACTTAACTGACTAGATTAATTATAACAAATGATTTAAGAAAAATCAAACGTTGAAACAATCTACAATGTATATATTTACATACACTTACCTAATGCACTGCATTTTTTAAATATTTTAACATATTTAAATATAAAATTTTATATAAAAGGCACAAGTAAAATACAATATTTGAATATTAGACTGTTTCGTGACGTCGTGAAACGTCATGTTGTTAACCACAGATAATACAAGAGCATAAATGAAAAATGATAATATAGGCCGTTTTCCTTTTTACGAAACAGTAGAAGCGACGTTTCAACTGCTAACTTAGGACCCGATTTAGTGAGCGCGCCTTCGTCTGTCAGCTGTATTAATAATTCGGAGTAAGCAGTAGTCAAGTCACATGTGACGTCATAGACACACGAATTTTACCGCATCTGTTCTGTGGTACGCTATGACCACTGTTTTGATAATTCGAAAAACGGCCATAGATACGCAATTGTGGTTATAAATCTTTGAGGTAGGTTTTGTCCCCGTGCGCCAGAAGGCGTTATTGTTATCATAAGCTACTAGATGGCAGTTTTATTTATATATTAGTGTTTTTTTTTAATATTATTATGAATGGAAATAAAAATGATATTTTTTTGTTGTTTCTTTTTACAAATTAGCTTGTATTTTAATATGGTCATTATTATCTAATCTAATTAATTTGTATTTAGCGCATTAGCGCAAATTATTGCCATTTTAATTTTTATTTACATCTTTACATTAATTGTGTACACAATCAGCATGTCTTTACATTATATTTACATGCACGATTAATCAGGCATCATTTTTTGTTTTATTTGATAAATTGAATTTTGAAGATTATCATAAATACCTATGCAAATATAAGTTAAAAACTTAGTAAATATCATTCATTATATTAATGTAATTAAATATAAAGATGAATGTTAAGAGAGGTAGAGGGAGACCTTGGTTTATTTTAGGAAACAGTATCTACGATACTGTAGGAAGGACAGGTAAAAAGCATAAGGATCTTCCGGAGGACATGTATGAAGAGGTTGATGACAGTGGGCGAGGCAACAGAGGTATGCCGAGACCGTAGCTCTCCCTTCCCTTGTGCCAGTCGGCTAGGTGTTTCCCGTGAACCTAGATTAAGTTAATGTACCACATAAAACAAGCTTTTATTTCAAATTTTTAATTAAAATCGATTAAAAAAATGTATTGTTATTATTTTTGCAAAAAGCCCTAATAAAATGTAGAGAATTAATATTTATTAATTTTAATAATAAACAGATTGTATAAGCACATTATGATTAGAATTTAATGTATATACATTTCTTTATCTTTTTAAGACTTCTTTACCCAATTTCTTACTGAGGCATCTGATTCGTGCTCATGCCATTCGTGCTCATTTGAAGTAGTAGTAGGTAGTAGAAGTAGGTGAACGAGTTTTATTTTTGCATTATATAATATTTTGAGTATAACACTTGTAACTACATATTCTTATGTTAAAGTCGGCACCTTTGTTAAAATCATAAAATGGTTCTCCAACCCCTGTGAATTTATATATTTACACACGTATGAGATTGATTTGTCGGCCTATTCTCAATACTCTTACCGAGTAGTAGTTTAACTAATGGTACGAGAAGACTACAGAAAGACAGAATTCCAGCAAAAATGACCGACACTAATGTATGTAACTGCACTGTTTAAGCTTTTACGGATTTTATGTGTCCTAATAGTGTCCATTTGTAAGCTGTGTCCGCTGATAATGTAAAGCGTGTATTGAGTGCGGTGAGTTTTAGTGAAAACGTCAAGTTTTTTCAAAAACATTTTAATATCACTAGTTACTTGGACAAATTACAAAACTAGTTATCGTGACAGCTTCACAATATAAAAATTTATAAGTAGATATACCTATTGGTTCATACAGAGACATGCTGTAGTGTTGTAGTCAACTCCTACCTTAAAAGTTGTGTGTGACATAATATGACACATTCTTAGTGCCCGAGGTACCTACTCCAGCTCAGAGCTCTAATAATTTTTCTCGGTTCTGACTTAGCGCATTATGAAAAATATAGATGAATCCATAGATTCTTGATACAAAGACAGTTTCCACTATTCACTACAAATCTTTAAATGTATTCAAAGTAAAAGATAGAAGGCACCGCCTTATCTGCAAGAGCAAGGACACGAGAAGGTATAAATATATGCATATAAGGAAAATGTGAGCCACGACGGTCATAATTTTTACTTAGGTAAATTGAATAATTTTGATATTTTAAAAAAATAAAATCATTCCATTACGGAACGAAAAATATGTTTATAAAATTGCTAATAAAAAGGCGTACCTCTTGGAAATAGTAAGCGGTCTGACCCATTAAGCCATATATTAAAATTTCCCTACATAGGGGCTAACAACAAAAATAAGTTGTATTTTGTTTAGCCGTTTCTGTTTTTATAACTGCGTGCTTGGATAATTGATTACATACTAGCAGCTTCGGTGGGACTTTGACCGCTTTAACTGTACGATATATATATATATATATATATATATATATATATATATATATATATATATATATATATATATATATATATATATATATATATATATATATATATATATATATATATATATATATAATATTGATTTTTATTTAATATTAATGATGTATATTTAGGAAAAAATATTTGTATTTTTTCGCAAATACTGTCGTATTTAATAGAAATATGTCGCACGGCAAGTGCGGCTTTTTGATCCCGCGGGAATTCCGAGATAAAAACTTAGCATTTATGATACTTTACAGTCCCCTTTATCTTTCAGTGAAAGCCCTAAAAATAAGTCAAGCTGTTCCAAACATCATCCCGAATAAACAGAAAGACAGAAAAACAAGAAAAAAATTATCTTTGTCTTAATATCATGTTAATAACATAAAAAGCAAGACTACTTTGACAGGACAGAAACGGGCATTTTCATTTTATTTTTACCTCTATGTTTATCAAAATATCTACGAAATAGGCTTTTTAACAGGATAGTGGCCGCCAGCGTGGCCCTTATTGCTCGTAATAATATTTACTTACTCACTCAGCTTCACGTTCATGGCAGGGTAGGCAGAGCGAACTTGGGAACCTAGTTTTAAGACACTCCATTCCATTTGCATTCCCCTCATTCCGCCGAATTTGAAGCATTGCTTGTTAAGTGGCGGAACTCAACGCCGCGCTTTGCCTTGAACTAGAGCGAAGAAATTAAAATATTAAATATTTCAATTGAATATATTAAATATTTCATTTCGATCGAACCCACAACCTGTCGGTTACAGTCACACGCTTGTGTCGCTGCACCGCGACAGGCCAGATAATGATATTTAATTACAGTTTTTAATTTTAAGGGTATATAGATTGTTTTTCATAATGTAGTTTTTACAGTTTTTTATCAGAAATTCGAGGAATATTTTATATGACAATGGAAAATTAATATGACATCAAAACATCTTTTAATAAGGCATTATTATTTCTAGATCAGCAATTATTATATGAGAACATATTTTTTTGTCACGTTGAACAACTGTTGTTAAAGCAGTATTTCATAACTTCTTATCTGGAATGTTATGATGATAATATATGAATGTCTTTAAGCAGCTCTATAGGGCGATGAGAAGTAGCTATGGTCTCTAGCCCGAGATTTTCAAAACAATTTACACGGCCTACAGGTGTCTAGAGACTAGATTTTGAAGACTGGCGTCTGTTTAAAATAGGATTTATTTATTTTTATAACTATTGAGCTATACTTATTGTTTATGATTATGATCTATTATGATCTCATTTAAATCCGTCTAGTAGTTTTGATGTTTTCCTTACAGAAAAAGATAGGGAAACCTTTTTTGAAAAATCATAGTTATATTCTATTAGTGTTTTCCATTATACATTAACCACATTCACAGAGTTTTTATTGTTTAAATATAACATAAATAAACTGTTGATTCATGTTCATGGAAATTCGTATATATAATGTGTATAGAGTAATGAAACTACATAGTTATCTTTGCTTATGTCAATATTAAAATATGAATTGAAGATAAGTGTTGTTACTTTATCGTCACTCAACACTTGATTAGGTTGTTAGTACAAACCTGAATTCGCGATAGAACGATTGCTTCTTGAACTGTTTTTCGTGAATATTTATTACGAGTGTCATGTGTTTTGTTGTAAAAAGTGATTAACACACATTTTCTATAAGCGTGGCTTAGCAAAATATTTAAAACTCACTTTTTCACTGATATTGACATAGTAGAATCCTTATAGTTGACATAGTAAAAACATTATTTTCTAATAAGATACACTAGCATTATACAAGTTCGATACAGTGAAGAATTATAATAATACAAATAATTTTATTTTCCTATTCTAATTTATCTTTTCTTTTCCGCTTTGTCCCTAACTGGTTGTGTCCATAGACGCTGCGGTCTATACCTCGCCCATGATTCGCTATCGCATAACAACGTCGGTAACCAGGTCTGCTTCGTAGCAAAGCTATGCTGAATATTTATCTGTAGTCTTATCAATGCAACTAAGGCACTGTTAACTTTGTTACCAACATCAATACCATATTCCAAGTGCATTTCTTGTCTTCCATGTCGACTAAACTCACCTACTACCTAAACCACTTCCAACCTCTACATTTACTTGTTCTTTGTTTTTTCAAATACTTCTAGTACGTATTTTTTGCTTTACTTGCTTTCAGGCTCAGACCAGACTAACACGGTAAAACCTGGTTCACAACCGAATAGATGTCAAACCAAGGCGCACACAGCTCTGTAAAGGGCAGTATGTGTAGGGGCAATATCTTCCATAATTTCTTTCTCAGTTTACACGATCTGAGCAAAGAGATCGTCTTTTATTTTCTAACAAGACATTGTTTATGGGTCACATGGACTCCACACTTTAGCGGTTAAGCAAAAAGAATATATGTTTCTCATACTCTCATACATATCACATTACAAATCTTAAATATTTCAAGCTATTTTTTTTATTTTTTTGTCTGTCTGTTTGACTTTATGTACTTTGACGTACACGTGTTCTGGACTATTGGAGTAGATTATATTTTGATGATCTTTTTTGTTGTATTTATAGCTATTGGACTTAGGATAGAATATAGGCTTATCATTGACATATTAAATGAAAATCTGGAACTATTGACGAATAGTCAATAGAAATCCCAACTTATCTTAAATTGTTGAGAATATTAAGCACTTTTCATAAATATAAAAATTGAAAAATTTTAACATTCGATAATTATCTACAACAGTCCAGCAAAACAAAATACCACCTTAATGAAAGATGTTCGACTTGAAAAACATTCCTTCCTGTTTACATGGATTCATATGGAAGTAGAATTGCAAAAGCCATAAAATCAACGCGAACGAAGCTACCGATAGTCACTAGTTAAACATAAGTCCTTTCTTTTGAAACAGTCTCTCCAGTTTCTACTAAAAACCGTATTAAAATTGTTAGTGCTGTTCATGTGATTTGGTCGTAGGTACACATCGGTGGAAATGGATTTTATTTTATACTAAATATTTAAAGGACAATGTCTAGGTATGACATTTTCGTAATTGAATAAATAGTCACACAATGCATTATTATAATAAAAATTATTATTTCTTTGTATATCTGTCTTATTAGCTATTTATAATTTGGTAAATAAATAAATATTATTATTATTAAAATATTTACATGTTTTGCAGACGAAGTAGGACGAATTTATAGAATGTATTTATTGGTTTTTATTTGACTATTTGGCCATAAAATTATATTCCGTTATATCATTTACATTGTTACATTTCTAATACTAAAAACTCTTTACCCTTTCGAAACTAAGTATACTATTGTTATACAAATCAATAATACGTCAAAGTCTTTGATAGAATTGTATTAAGAGGAAAAAAACCACCAGGCAGTTGCGTCTTCGCTGCTATAAGATAAAATATAGGCTGTGCCTAAAAAAATTGTCGACAGTCTAGAAGAAGGATTATTATATAATTTCATAATTTTGATCCATACTGTGTCACTATCTGTTACTTTTCATTAACTAATTACCCTAACGGAACGAAACCGAGATATACTAAATTTACGTCATACTAAATAAATGACGATTAATTTGTAATATTCGATAACTACATTTTTTTTAGCTTCACGCTGTATTCCGCACAAGGCAGAAGGAATCCGAAAAACCTAGTGTTAAGACACTCCGTTCCACTTTCGTTCCCCACTTTCCGTCGAATTTGAGGCATTGCGTGTTGAGTGGCGGAAGTCAACGCCGCGGTTTGCCTTATTACCAGAGCGAAGAAATGAAACATTAACTGTAACTTCATTATTTATTAAATTGAAAAATATAATAGTATCTTTGATTTTCGCGATTGTTAAACATTTTAAATGAAACACTTTTAAACGGATTAATCGCGTACATTGACTTTTACGGGTAGACTCAGTCTACCCGTGACCACGGACTACTGTAAAATGTTCGAAACGTCGGGTTTCCAAAAATGTTTAAAAGTCAGAATACGCGATTAATCCGTTTAAGTGTTTCATTGAAAAATATATTTTATTTTTTTGTAAAATCTAATTAATTAAATCTGTATTTTCCCCTAAAGGGTGGATAACAACGACATTAAGAATTATTAATATAAGAAATAGAAATAGTTCAGATTTTTGTATGACACGGTTTACATTTTACTTGCTCGGGCCACTCTGACCGCAGCTCAGGTACAATGGGTAACGTTGGACAGAGTTGTTTCATATAATATATTGGCACTCAACAGCTTACTTTAATTAATTAGACCTATCGCATTCCTAAATTAATATTATCTACTATCAATAAAAATAGTTTTTAAATTCGGGCAAATTGATGAAGTCTTAACTATCTTAACACTGCAATCTGTCTATGCCGCAATCCAAAATTAGCATGTAGACAACGTAAAAGTAATCGTAAATCGTATTGTAACCTTTATTTTAAGTATATATTTTCATATTACAATTAATAAGGTGGTTTAAATGTGGATTAAATCTAAGGTAACTGAGAAATTAAATCTGATAAGTGTGTTGTTATCTTGTATACTATAACAAACCAGTAAGAAAAAG
>DWMZ01002384.1:0-14211 GCA_018249855.1 Eueides tales michaeli | reverse complement strand
GTCACTCAATACAAATTGTTTTAGACAGCGCGTGGGGAGTACAGTGTCTTAACAAATGGTGTCCTTCTCTATTATATTAGAGACAGCACAAAATTAAAAATAATATTATACTTATTTCTTCACACACATTATGACGGCGTTAAACTCTGCCATTCACTAAACATTATGCTTCAAATTTAGCAGAAAGTGGGTAGCCAAGCGGAATATCTTAATACTTCCCAAGTTCCGCCTGCCTAACCTGCTATGTGCAAAACACAGCATGAACCTAAAAAAACATAAAATGAAACTCCATGTACTGATGCTTACATTGAAATATTGGTTTAATATATTTGCTAATTAACATAATTTCGTCTCTTTACACATTTACATTATCATTTTAATTAATAGTAATGTTTTCTCCTTCATTATGACTTTTTTTTAGTTTCACGCTACATCCCGCACATGGCCGGGTAGGCAGAGAGGATTGATAACCTAGTGTTTCGATACTCTGTTCCACTCTCCACTTTTCGCCGAATTAAAGGGATTGAGTATTGATTGGCGGAACCCAAAGCCGCGCTTTGTTATGTTGTCAGAGCTATGAAAATAAAAATATTAAATATTTGATTTCCTCGAGTGGGATCGCACCCACAACCTGTCGCTATAACAGTCACACGCTGTTTCCCTGCATCACTGACCTCGAATATATTTATTTTCAATAAGCAAAAAGTAGTATAGTAGTTTTGGTGCTCCAGCACATACAAATATGGGTTCACATCCCACTCAGGGGAATGAATTGTTTCCATTTCCTTACTCCTGAAAAATTGACGGAGAGTGGGAAATAGTTGGTCATCGAATTAAGTTTTCATTGATTACACTATTATATGAGAAAACAAGTGAAACTCCACATTTTGCCAACAAACTGTAGTACCTATACTTTCATATAATATATATATATATATATATATATATATATATATATATATATATATATATATATATATATATATATATATATATATATATATATATATATACCTACCTTCCATTGAAAAGGTTACATTTACCTAGAAGTTCACATTGTTAGAGACGTTGTCACAGAATTAACAGGCAGGTAGGAATGTAATGTTTAACATAATGAAGGTTAGCGATCTTTGTCCCCATTGTTAAAGTAAATTAAATTAGTGTTAAATAATTCGAGAACAATATATTTGTGCGTTCAGTTCTCACACGGCGGATTTTTTTTACACTTGCCATTAGATCTAATAGTAATATTTCTCTTCTCAATGTTACCAGAATTACTGTCAGTTATAGTTCGACTGACATACAATAGCTACAATGCTTTATTTATAACATTTTTAAGTATCACGCTGCATTCCTCACATAGCAGGGTAGGTAGGGGAACTTGGGAACCTATATTCTTATTTTAACGATTCGCCTAGTTACTAGAGGGAAGAAATGAAAATCCTCGTATGGAGATCAAACTCACAATCTATCGCGTATACAGACGTATGCTAGTACTTATGTACCACGATATATTTAACACATCCTTTAAATTAACCGAATAAAAGGAACTTAAGCTCTAAGCCATCCATTACGAAAATTCTTACTGATCGTAAAATAAAAAAAACAACGATTTTACTAAACGGAAATATCAAGATTTGTTGAATTTCCATTTTTCCTCTTAAAGCCTAAGTAAACATAGTTGCGGGCGACGGATTTCACAAAATATAAACACAATATCTTAATTGAAACATAAAATAAACATTCATAAATAGGTCTCTAAGTAAAAATAAATATTATGCTGTTAAGTTATTTATTAAATCTATTATAGGCATTTCCTCGTATTTGTATGAAAACTCTTTGAAGAAAACACTTGTTATTTTATAAAATATTAACTTTTTAGTTCTAAATTGCAAATGCCTTTTTTCATTTTTATATAAAAATAAAAACATTAAAAAGCGTTAAGGTATTAAAGTTAATATATTTTTTCATTTACAAATAACTAGGTAAAAACAAACATTTTTTAAATAAACAAACGCGTAAAAGGACAGTCTTAAAGTATCTGAAGTGCGTAGAAATTAAATTTCCTTAAATTTATGTGAAGAAAGCTATCAACGGTAAGTGAAGGTTTTTGGTTAGAAGTTATTAAATATTGTGGTTGCGTAAAAGCGGGCATAAATAACATGATGTTTTCTAATATGCTTATGTATTTATTTAGGATCACATTGTATGACGCATGTAGTAAGGGAACAAAATTTTAAAACGCCATTAACTATGTTACCCTCTTTCCGCTGAGTTTTTAGCATTGCGACTAGTGCTCAGATACTCCGTCCTATTCCGCACTTTCCGCCGAATTTGAGACAATGCGTATTGAGTAGCGTCTTGTTACCAAAACGAAGAAATGAAAATATTTTATATTTAATATGGAAATATTAAATATTTCATTTCATCGAGCCCACAACATGTCCCATTTTCAGTCACACAACCTACTAAAAGTGTGACAGCCCTCACTTATGTGAGTTATCTTAATATTTTTGTTTTGTAAGGGAAGTGATTTAAATTGTTTATTTTATATTATATATTGCTTATTTTATATTTTAAAATTCTGAGACGCGCGGTGAACGATAGAACCAATGCCCGCTTTATCTTGTTATCAAAACGAGGAAATAAAAAAAGACATTACACCGAGTGGGAATCGAACCCGCAAGTGCATACAAATTAACATCACTTCACGCCGTATCTCGTGCATCCATCAAGTGATGGTGGTGGATGTACGCAGGGAAAGCCTGCCAACCTAGTGTTACGACACCCAGTGTCAATGTAGACACTATCGTTAGCAATTTTCAACTGAATTTAATTGGCATTGCTTGTTGAGTGGCGGAACTCAACGCCGCGCTTGTCATTCTTTACGGATCGGAGCCAAAAAAGAAAATATATAATATTTCATGTCTTCGAGTAGAAATTGAGCCCACAGCTGTAGCGGTTACAATCAACAATAACTGAAATAAAAACATAATTTCACTTAGAAAACAAAAAGTATATACGTTGCTATAAAACACTTCGTAATGGAGATTTCTAAACATCAAAGTGGAGCTGACCTGGTTTTGTGGGAAAAATATTGGCTGAAGTTGCATTAGCTGTGGTTGCTAAAGAGATTTTCAACTCATAAAAGTGTGTAGGGTGGCCATGATTTATTGTTTTTTTTAGTATCTATATACATGTCAAGGTAGGCAAAAGTGACCTGGGTACCTAGTGTTAAGTCACTCCGTTTCCATTATAACACTTTGATTCCATATTTTGTACTCCATTTGCATGTGAAAAGGTGAAACAACAATGCAAATAACGACGTTACCTGATTAAGAAAATGAGAATATAGAATAATTTTATTTCCTGGACCACGACCTGTAACACTTATCCGCTTTTGCACCAACGCCACGACTGGCTTCAGCTGGAATGGAATTTAATACTTTGATTATTACTGGTAATAAAACCAAGGGCGCCGTTCAGTCATACAACACGTAATTTTACTTTCGGTGGCAAGGGGGAACGGACGCGGACACGGACTTGTCTTGGCACTTAGTTCCCAGGTTCCCTTTACAAAGGGTATCCTCCAATGCGCGGGATAAAGCGTTAAGCTAGGAAACAAAATAGAATAAACTTTAGCGTAATAGAAGAAAAATAACTATTTTTCTACAATGATGGATCAGATCCACTGATTAATTATCACTTTCAGTTTATATGTAAAACCAAATATACATAAAAAACGTAACAAAGCTAAGCGCGGCGTTGAGTTAAGGGGAACTTGGCAACCTAGTATTCGGTTATATTCGGATACATTCGGTTTCCATTAGGACACTTTCATTGGCCACTTTCTGCAAATCTCTTAAGGCATTTCGTGTTAATTGGCGGAATTCAACACTGCGCTTTTCCTCGATTCTAGAGCGAGAATATTAAATATTTTATTCACTCGATTGAGAATCGAATCCAACCATCGCGTTTACAGTCGCATTCTTGTGACTCTGAGGCATGACTGCCTCAGAGTCACAAGAATGTCTTATTTTAAGCGTATTTAATAATTATAATTTAACTTCCAAATTAAATTTATCTATATATGTATTTGATTATATAAAGAAATAACTGTGCCTTGATATTATGCATAAGTGTAAAAAAATAAAAGAAAAATGAGTCTAGATTTTTAATTTTTATCAATTGATGAAATTGATGCCCGATACCCGTTCAGTCTCTACAGCGCAACAAACAAACATTCATAGATTGATAAGTACATTATCTTTATGTCTCAAAGGTGTTAAAAAAACTATCTATCTTTTTTTTTACTATTCCAGACATACTAAAACTGTAATATTATTTCTACAAAAGCGCTAACAATAAAACTTGTAACAACTGTAAAGAGTTTTGACGTGACCAAAAAAGAACGTATAGTCTAATTGGATACGCTTGAACATGTTATCCAAGAGCCAGGGTTTCAAATATATTTTTCAGTTTTATTTGTAATTTTTCACATTTTTATTAAAATTTATAATAATTTAAATTTACACTTACACCACATTTTTGTTACGTACGTCCATTTTTTCAATTATTTTCTTACTTCTATGTCTTGGTTTAATATTTGTTTTTTATCTTTTTCATTTCAAAGGAAATTAGAATGAATTTATTAAACAAACATCTACTTATTATTTATAATAAAAAGAGCGCGTATTATTTCGAGAGTAAATAACGCTATATTAACTTTGTTTTATAAATTGGTCACAGATAAGCAAAGAAATAAATTTTATAAATATCTCATTTGAAGAAATCAAAAATATTTTTATTATAACATTTTTAATACAATGACAACGTTTCAGGGCCTGTCATGTCTGAGGCTTGGAACGTCAGACGTAAAATCCTAAGTTGTAGATTCTATCTTCGACTGGGCGAAGAACTCGAATTATTATTTTTCTTTCATCTCTCTGGTAATGCAAAGCATGGCATTGATTTTCGCCATTCAATATTATAATAATTTAAATTTACACTTACACCACATTTTTGTTACGTACGTCCATTTTTTCAATTATTTTCTTACTTCTATGTCTTGGTTTAATATTTGTTTTTTATCTTTTTCATTTCAAAGGAAATTAGAATGAATTTATTAAACAAACATCTACTTATTATTTATAATAAAAAGAGCGCGTATTATTTCGAGAGTAAATAACGCTATATTAACTTTGTTTTATAAATTGGTCACAGATAAGCAAAGAAATAAATTTTATAAATATCTCATTTGAAGAAATCAAAAATATTTTTATTATAACATTTTTAATACAATGACAACGTTTCAGGGCCTGTCATGTCTGAGGCTTGGAACGTCAGACGTAAAATCTTAAGTTGTAGATTCTATCTTCGACTGGGCGAAGAACTCGAATTATTATTTTTCTTTCATCTCTCTGGTAATGCAAAGCATGGCATTGATTTTCGCCATTCAATACGCAAATACTTTAAAATTTAAAAGAAAATGGGAAACAGAGTGTCTTAGTGGGAAATGATGTGTCACAACATCCGCTTCCAGATTCATTGCTATATACGGGATGCACCGTGAAGCGTGAGCGAGAAAGCAATACCACATTTCAAGGCACTTCTCTTATTTGACTCTTTCCAAGTCCTTGGATAACTCTTACTATATAATCAATATTTAAAATTATAAGTATCTTTTAATTATTCCAATATTACATTCGCTCAAATTGAAATCGAACCTATAACCTATAGCATTTACAATCAGATGTTTTACACGACAGTACAAAAATATTATAAAATATTAAATTAATTATGATTGAGTTTATGGTAACCCTATTCCAAGTCTGAAATCAATAGTCAGTAAGGGTGAAGGGATCCCATCGGAATGATACGCCGCAACATTCACGCATTTAAGGGATCCTTTTGAAAGGTTAAATAATGACGTTTTGATTTTACAAATACACTTTGCCATATGTTTAACCGATTGCTCTGAAAAGAGTAACGTGTTTCAGCAAGGCTATTTTAAAAATATTACACTTTCTTCCACATAGTAGATTAGGAAAAATCTTGCGTCAAAAGTCTTCTTTACTTTCTATCCGAATTTTAATATACAAATTGAACAGCAGAATTCAACGCCGCGCTTTGTCATGCCAGAGCTGGTTAGGTTAGGTTATTTTTTATCAAATTTTAAGTAATTTTATATTATTGAAAATAAGTTCTATTGTAATAATATTGAGCTATATCTACGTAAAGTAACGTAGAACGTATGGTTTAGTTGGTCAGAGTGCTTGGATGGTTTCCAAAGATGCGCGAGTTCAAATCCCGCTACGTTCGAATTTATTATACGTTTTCTAAAAAAGTGTTGCAGGTAATGTTAGTTTCTTTTACAATATTTTCTCTCAGTCTATAGTATCTTCAGGCATCGAACCCACAACCATTAAGGTCAGTTGCGTATCATCAACGCTGTGAGGTGTTTCAGCCTTCAAATATGCTTTTATAAAGGTTTTTAATACAATATCTATGAATTTATTGAATCAAGTTGTCTGCATTCTCAATAAATGAAATATAATAGTGTATAGAAATTGAATAATATTTTTAAATCGACCTTGACTTTGACTGTTGTGTTATTCACATATTGTCAGCTACATTTTTGTAAAAATAAAAAAACAGCTTCTTTTATATGCTTTACTTTGTATCCCGCACATTGTCACAATAGGTAAAGGGAACCTGGAAACCTAGTGTTAAGACACTCCGTTCCCATTGAGACACTTCTGTTCCCCATTTTCCGCCCAATTTAGGAAGTGAAAATATTTGCTCAGCTAGGAATGAACCCAGTACCTATCACGTTTACAGTCACACTCTTATGCCTGAGCGACGACAGGCCCTTAGGCCCTTCATACCTTAATTATTTCTTTTTTTGTTTCATTTTTCATCCTGCATATAGCAGAACAGGCAAAATCCCTAGTATCAAGATATATTGTTCTACACTTACCGCGAAATTCGAGACATTACAGTTTAGTAGCAAATATGTACATACGAGTATATAGACACTCCATTCCGTGTTTTTCGTCGAATCGCATATTGAGATGCGAAATTTTCTAAGTAACGCTTTGTTGCTAGAGCGAGAATATAATATTAAATAATTCATACTCATTTTCTATTTAGCATTACGCTGTATCCCACACATGGCAGGGTAGGCAGAGGGAACTTGGGAACGTAGTGTTAAGTCCGTTCCGTTCCCACTTCTCGCCGAATTTGAGGCATTGCGTGTTCCCTTGTTACCAGAGCGAAGAAATGAGAATATTAAATATTTAAATTGAAAAATATTAAATATTTAATTTTCTCGAGCGGGGATTGTGCTTGTGCCTCTGCGCCACGATAGACCTCTAATACTTCATACTCTTCAAAGAGATTCAAACCACACACTTGCAGCTGCTAAAAAAAATGATATATTACTTGTTAACAAAAATATTCACAATTATTTAAACAACTGTGACTGGCGTGATTTTAACGCAAGAAATAAAAACAAGCTCTTAGTTTTTGTTTTCAAAAAGTTATTAAATCTTTTATGGGACATCCGTATGTATAATTAAATTCCATAAAATGATTTTAGTCTTGCAACGTTAAAAATATAATACTAGGTTATTAACTATATATTATTAACTTTTACTTCAAATCGTTAAAGAGGCAACATACAATGCTGCTATTAAATTGTTCAAGATGATTACGATACTGGCCGTTATAAACGCTGTGACCCAAAATACTGATGCTGGGCGCAGTTTTAAAAGAGTGTTTTCGAAAACTGGTCACACGACATACGGAGTTTTTTTTGTGGTTAATGCACAAATTTGTGTCTTCTAGGGGTCGACTTGAACTAAGTTTATTTTACCCCATAAGAAGACTTTTTTGAGGCATACCTAAACAGAAGACACAAATTTATTTCGTGTCTGTTCCACGATTTTTTGAGTAAGGCTTGCACGGCCGGAGTAAAGAGCGTCCACATTACTATTATCTACATATCTATATAGTATGTTAGATTCTAAACGGTATGCCAGTGATATGCAGAAGAAACAGCGACAAATAAATCAAAATAAAGCAATGCCTTAGATTCGACGAAAAGTTGCGAACAAATGGGAGTGTCTATTTCCAAGTTCACTTTGATTTACTGCCATATGCAGTATGCAGCGTGATATTAAAGCTAAAAGGAACTGAAATTTAACTTTCCTTACATAATATAGATAATGAAGCGACTGATACTCTTTTGATAGTAATTGTGACGGCACATAATAAATGAAGTGTCTTTTATAAGTTTGCTAAACACTGAACTAAGAAGACGCTAGTAATATAATAATTTAATGTTTATGAAGAGCTCGTTTAGAAAGGCGAGGCGAGAGACATGCAGAGACACTCTATTTGTTCTGGTCACCCCGCTATATAACATTCATGTGTATATCTTATTAATATTATAAATGCGAAAATTTGTACGGATGTGTGTATGTTTGTTACTCTTTCACGCAAAAACTACTGAACAGATTTTAATGAAACTTTGCAGTAATATAGCTTCGATATCATAATAACATAATAAGATAAAATTTATAGGGATTTTTAACCGACATAAAAAAGGAGGTTCTTTTGTATGTTCCCCGATTATTCGAAGATGGGTGGACCGATTTTCAAAATTCTTTTTTTGTTCGAGAGGGTGTATTTCACAACTGCTCTCATGGTAAGAAGATCAGGATCTGATGATGGAATCCTGGAGAAATCGAGGGCAACCCTCAAATTTGAAAGGCACAGATGCGGTTTTTTTCGTATAATTACTCGAAGATGGGAACACCGATTTTAAAAAAAACTTTTTTTATCGTTGGAGTTACACAAAGATAATTATAGGTAGATTACTGTAGGATTATTTATCTTAAATAGTTCTAAATAAAAGTCCGCGACAGCAAATATCTATCTTTTATGTGTAAGTCACTATGACCAAAATAGTGAACGCGGACGAAGTCGCGGGTAACAGCTAGTTCTATATAAATACCTCTTATTGTTTTTTTTTGTTTCAGCTTCGCGAAGTTTTAAATGCGCGAGTGTTTTAAATGCCGTAATCTAAATGCGGCGTTAGATTACGGCATTTAAAATACTATATGTAAAAACACAGAGACCAGCCCAGATTTTAATTTAAAATACGTTAAAATTAGATGTACAACAAAACAAAATAAGGAAGATCAGTAAATTTATTCGCTTAAATAACATCGTAAATATTGTATATGTAAAACTTTTATTCAGAATAAAATTAAAACAAATATTAAATTCTCTCCATACTAACAAACCTTACGATAACTATGTATATTTTTACTAATTTTAAAGTGTTATTCCACACTTAGGAAAGAAAAATACTATGTATAATTACCTTAAAACCACAACTTATAGTCTAAGAGCTAACGGTTAAATTTCCAGTTTGAATGATTTTTTAATATATTTTTATAATATCATTTTCTTACATATATAATACAATAAAATATTATTCGCTTAGAGAGATTCTTTAGTCCATAGATCTAATTCGTCAGGATTAAAAGATTGAATCTGTTACCTTCATTTGTTCAATATTTTTGCAATTTTAGTGTACGATAACTTTCTGATAATTTATTTTACAGATATATATTAGATTGATCAAAATATCTGTTAGATTAATTAATAAAAAAACAATGATTATCTCCACTATTTTTAAAGTGTTATTCCACACTTAGGAAAGAAAGAGAATGATTATCGTTAAGCAGTTGCTAAGTATAAGTATTTTAGGAATTTTCATGAAATTGACGTCAAAATAATTATTTTTGTAAAGAAGCTTAGGCAGACAACCAAAAATAATATAGATATTTTATACTAAAAGTACTTGTTACTACTTTAACTTACAAAATAACATGATTACTTCAATCATTATAAAATTCAATGCGAATATTTATATGAATATATAAATAAATATGGTACAGTAAAGCTCTTAGCTTCTTTAATGAAGCTAAAGTTGCTCGTGACATCATTTACTTTACTTACGTTTTAAATATAAAAATGATTTTCGAATACAGGTTACAGGTCGGATCCCCACTCGAATAAAATATCTGTATATATTTTTTTTCTTGCTCTTGTAACAACGCAAAGCACGTCGTTGAGCGCCGCCACTCTACATGCAATGATTCAAATTCGACGGAAATTGAGGAATAGAATGGGAAGCAGAGGGAACTTGGAAACCTAGAGTTAAGACACTCTTAACACTAGGTTCCCAAGCTCCCTCTGCCTAGCATGTCATGTGCGTGAAGCTGAGTGAGTGAATTACATTTGACTATCGAGCAAAGCTGCATTCAGAAGGTAGTCTCAATATATTTCTAGTACCTTTTTCACGGGCTCAGCGAAATTTCTTACTTAAAGTCCATTTAGGATTAAGATATTTGAAATCAACAAAATTGACACGGTCTTTTAGGCAAATTGTAAGGGTTAGTAAATGGCGGCCTTTGGATGGATGGGCCGACACCTAAAATCTGTATATATTATTCTTTGAGGGTGTTACGAAAAACGTTTTAGCACTCTTCTTTCTTATTCGGCCGTGTGTAATGTGTTAGTAATAGAAGGTGAAGAAAAAATAATATATTTTTTGTTACAACCCTCTGGGGTTCCAGGAACGAATTTTATGTATAAATCTAGCCCTAAAACATTTTTTTACTTCAATTAAATATTTAGTTTTGTTTGAACAAAATTATTAATTTTTATGATATAAACTGCTGTACGTTACAATCAATCTGTCGATTCAATTATAAAACAATCTACGTCCATATTTACTTTTAAATATGCTTCCATATTGTGACATAAGCTGTAAATAATATCTAAAACTGACGAGGAAAATATAAGCTATCGTGGTACAGTGCGGTATTGGGTTGGATGCTCTCTTATGGGAGGTCTGCATAGACTTAGTTCAGTTCTTGTGTTACTCATTACAACTATTTATGAATAGTTCACTTATTTGCACTTTTCATCTGGAAATAACAATGAGACTTGTATGACAGTTGATGCTTTCGAATAGCTCAGTAGTAATTGTTATCGCTAGAAAGAAGCTACACCGAACCGTTTAACAATGGTGTTTTTTTTAACGTGAACTCTGTATCCCGCACATGGTGCGCAGAGGGAACCTGGGATCCTAATGTTGAGACTTACGTGTTGAATGGTGGAAGTCAACATCGCGCTTTGCCTTGCTACCAGAGCGAAGAAATGAAAATATTAAATATTTCATTTGAAAGTATTTAATATTTCACCTCCTCGAATAGGGATCAAATCCACACTTGCATCTCAGCGTCACGACACACTTTTAAATGGCCTATGTAAAGGTTTCCTCGATACATATCTACCACTTAACGCCATAATATTTTTTCATATCGAATTACCAGTCCCTGAGAGTGTGTTAGCCAACCAACTGCTTTAAAATAATAGGTATTAGTATAAGTTTTTATTCAATTATAGCATTTAAAAAATAATATTCTTCTTGGATGGTTAATAAGAGGCAAGAGTTCAAAATTTTCATATATCATAATTTTTATACGTTTTCTAAGCATTTTTTCTATACTTATTGCGGCATCATACTTTCAGAAAGAAAATATATTTTTTTGGTAATTTATACTACATTTTTCCATTTATATAATAATGTAAAAGTCAATGTCAGCTATTCAATAATCTATGACTGGGCTTATGTTTATGTAAAGATATCATGTCGTCCTCTAGGCGACGTGGTCTTTCGTGTATTGCTCACATATAAGTTAAATATACTAAGATGGTGTGTTATTATATGTAATTATTTCATTAGTAAGAAATTAATGTTTTTATACTATTTATTATATATATATATATATATATATATATATATATATATATATATATATATATATATATATATATATATATATATATATATATATATATATATATATAAATATATATATTAGATGATACACTAAGAAAAGAAGTTTTTTCTGCTTCACGCCATATCGTATGATATTATGTATACAAGGGGGAAAGAAAACGAACGGCCCCCTGTGCCTATCCTGCCCTCTCAGGATACAGCGTGAAGTTAAAGAGAGGCCATTTTTTTACTTTACGCTGCATCGCGCATGTATAAGGATAGGTGAAGAGTTAAATCACTCTCCCTCAAACTTTTATATAAAATCTCAAAACAATATTGATATACCGCTATTTAAACGGTAGTTAATATTTCTGCTTGTCTTGTTAACAGTCAGTTTAAAGTCAAACACTGTGTCATGACACCACACAGGACTTTCATTTTTAATAAAAACAAAAAGTTTCCTGTCTTCAGTTTCACGCAGTATCCCGCACATGGCAGGATAGGCTAAGGGAACTTAAGAGCCTAGTGTTTAGACACTCTCCGCAACGAATACCTCATTTTGACATAGTGCTTGAAGGTTTTAAACTGCTTCTGGTACATGCCAGGGTAGACAGAGTGAACTTGAAAATTAGGTTCCTAATGTAGGTAGGTGATAATAAACTCCGATCCATTCCTAAATATTAATTATTAAATTGAAAATATTAAATATTTCACGTCCTCGAATCGAACTCACAACCTGTCGCGATTAAAGTCACATGCTTGTGCCCTGCACCACTTCAGGCCTCAAAACATTATTAATAATTGCTAATAAAGTTATGTACATATATTTTTATTATACATAAATGTGTATATATTTATATATGACTTCGCCAGTGGCGTCCGCGCGGCTTTGCCTGTTTTTTTATTTAAAATGATTTGATTGAATTTAGGCAAAATTAGTACTCCATAAACTCTTTCTTCCAATAAAATCTCTTAAAAAGCTTTTCCAGAGCATCTTTTCAAAATACTTTAAAATAATATAAGAGTTTAGTAGATATATTCTAATACACATTCCACAAAATCACATACAAACATACATATTTCAGAGCGTAATAAACTGTTTTAAGGCGTCACAGCGACGTTACCTTTATATTAAAAGTTTCACATTTGTGGCATTTTTGAAATATGTAAAATTCTCTTTAGCATCGGTTCTCATGGTTCTCAAACTATGACTTCCTCAAAATTTTACGAAACGGAGTGTTATCTTGTTATTTATATTGTTAGTCCTTACTTAGTGCCAAATTTCATAACTGTAAGTCAACGGGAAGTACCCCGTAGATGTTGATTATGCGGCGAATTTCATACAAAGTGCAGTAAAACGAGCATTTTCTGTACTCTAAGGGACCACCATACTTGAATATTTGATATCATTATCAATGGATACCTTTACACGATCATGAAATTAATGGTCTTAACAGACGGACAACAACGTGATCCTCTAACGATTCGGTTGTTGCCTTTTGTGATACGAAACTATAAAACACTGTATAAACTGATATAACAATATTTATTAATTTCATTTCCGGTTTCTGGTAACAAGATAAAGCGCATAGTTGAGTTCCGACACTAAACAAGCAATGCTTAAATAGTTCGGCAGAAAGTGGGGAACAGAAGTGTCCTATTGAAATCATAACGTCTTAACACTAGAATTCTGGGAACCTTGTGTTAAATACTCCGATTCCATTAAGACAGAGAACATGGAGACCTTTATAGAACATGGCCTTAGAGAACCATGGTTCCCTCTGCCTACCCTTCTATGCACGAGATACTGCACGTGTGAAGTTTAAAAAGAAGAGCTTATCTGGTTGAAACCAATAATCTTACGAACTACTGGTGGTAATCAAAAATATTTTTGGGTCGAATAGATACAAGGAATGTAGACATCAACATTACATTAACCGTTCCGGTGTTACTCACTATTTAGACGTTTAAAATTTTTAGTTGTTTCCATTAGAAGCGGTCAAAGTTGCAGGCAATATCTAGTATACGTAGTATATAATAATCTTGTTTTTAAGGTTACGTACCTAAAAGGAAATAAGGGAAACCTTATAGGATAGCTGTGTTATCCTGACAAGACCATTGATAAAGCTGAAATTGACATCAAATAATCAAGTCTACCGTCTCTTGTTGCACAGAAAAAAACAAGCTTCTAAGTATTCGCACACTTAGCCATACATTCATACGCCTCTTGAAAACCGTTCAAGCGCTCTGACCACTAAGCCATCCGTCCTCACCAAGCTCCGTCGAAATTCTTATACGCTTGTTACAACTTATTTACGTTGTTAGCATCTCTGTAGGGAGATTTTTAC
>DWMZ01002383.1:0-14214 GCA_018249855.1 Eueides tales michaeli | reverse complement strand
TTAAATATTCATAAGGAAAAATTGTGTTTCAACTAACTTTAACGCTTGGGTTATTTTTGGACGTCCGTGCGGAAATTGCGTGGCTTGTATCGATGAGTTCATTGACGCTCATTACGTCAAGATGACGGTTCTCATTTCATTTTCGGTGTCTATTTGAAAGATTGTGACTTTTTTTCTATTATTTATTTAACATGTTTTCTTAATGTTTTCTCTTTTTGCTCTGTTAATGGAAGTGATCACTTTGTTTTGTGCTTTGTTTAACCAGAGTTAGGAAATGGAATTAATTAATTGTCATTTCTATACATAATTGAAAGGTGCATTTGTTGAATTGGATGCATTGTGTAGACACCTGACAGGAGGTAATCTCATCAGTAATTCGGACTGACGTGAATATTTGTTAATGAATTGGTTTATGTCGTTCTCATAATGTGATGTCTCGTAATGGTGTTACAGTTTTTTAAAGCTTCACGTTATATTCCTTACATGGCAGGACGGGCAAAGGGAATTTGGGAACCTAGTATTGTGACACTCCGTTTTCATTAAGACATTTTCGTTCCCCACTTCACTTTGCACTTTTGCTTTGTTCAAACGTGACATTGGCGAAGTGATTCTGTGCTCAACTGGCACACTCGGTGCGCCATAATTAAAGAACTGAACTGAACTGCTTTGTTCAAAATGAAAAATCAAAACTGAACAATATTTATTCATTACAAGCGATTTTAAATTGTCAATTTACATGGAAATGTCTATAATGTCAGTCCTATATTCGCATTAAAATTATTGTACGCACAATTATAGTGCATAAGAAAACAGCAGTACTAGTACATTTGTACTCAGCGTACTTTAGAGTGCAACAGTATTAGGGCATTTGTACATACACGTAAATAAGTTATAAAAGGCGTGTGCAGTTGGTAGTCGCTCATTAAAAAGTACCCATGTTGGTGAGATATTCAGTGCACGTAAAACCAAGTGCAATAATATAAAAGTGTCAGTAAGTGTGTGTGCGCTAAAACTTGTACGTTATTAAGTGCGCGAGCAATGAAACTTGCGCGTTATTATCTAATTATTAGTCCAAATACTGTCTGTGTCGGAAATACATTAGTACCACATGACCTGAGAGAAAAGAGCAGAGGAAATCCCTAAATTCCAATTCATTAACAAACTAAGAGATACGGTAGGAATAGGTTCAAAAGTATTGACAATCTATGAAGTCCGGTGATTGACAGTCGCCACAGTTATAATAGTGAACTTAAAATCAATGAAGTTGCAGCTACATGATAATGTCTTACACGCAGTTGTATCAATAACACACTACACTGACAGATGCTCCTACTTTACCTAAGGTGAGAAAAAACACCTAAATAAAGTTAATTTTACTGATTATATATGTTAATTCTATTTATATTTGGATTTAATATTAGTATTACATTTAGATTAAGTTAATTTTGAATTAGTTTGTTTTGAAGTAATATCTATAAAACAAATATAATAAATATTTGATCTTACTATGGCGAATGGATTGTCCTAATTGGATAAGACCCCAATGCGGACTCTTAGTTTTGCTGACTTCATATCCGTAACGCGGCAGTCGCAGAACATCAATAATTCGTCACTTTTTCACACAAAAGTCCGCAGATTTCGATGGATGCGTAGATTTTACTCGTTTTATCTTTGGGGACTGATTTGCTTCTTCTGTGATAATTTTTATGCCTGTGCCGCTGCTGTCTGTTGGTTGGTTCTGCAGGGCATTAAATATTACGTTCCTAACTCTGTAGTGTCAATCAATGGCAAGTCGTAGTCTTGGTGTGATACGTCTTGCACACATGCTGCTTTTTGCTAACGTGAATCACATAACATCTGGACCAAGGTATTGATCACTAAGAATCCTAAAATATTAAAAAAATCTATAAAGAAGGGAGTATAACCGAGCCCCATGCTTTATTACTTTAAGTTTTGGACAGCTTTTAGAGCCTCTCAAAGGCTGCACATGGCAACTATAAAACTTGTTGCAAAGTATTTCGAACTTTGATATATTAATTTATATTAGTGGCACGGCATCATTGTAGCATTTCATAAGAAAACTAGTTTGACAGTAAAATTTAAATTAACGTGACAGAAAGATAGTTGGATAATAAAATAACACTACAAAAGTTTCATTTTAACTTTTTGAGATACTGAACTCTAAAAAGTAATAAGAACAAAAAAAATATTCTATTGTTTATTAATTTAATTCCTGAAAACGAATAAACATTATTTTCTAACCAAAAAATTTTTTAAATAATTAAATAGTTATATATATTTAGGTAATAATTACGTATTCGTAGTTTGTTACTACCACCAGTTAACGACTGATGTTACGTAGTAGTTATCGAGCAATTACTTAGGTATGTAAGCGGTACCACAGCTCTATGGTGTCAGCTATAGTTAAAACATTATTGTTTAAAGTAACTTATTATTTGCTTCTCACCTAATGAAGAAAATAAAGAAACTTTACTATACGACTTAAACTTAAAAATATAGAATTTATCTTTGTCTTAGTAATGATGTAAGACCACTCTTTAACTATTTTTTTCGACGCTGGGAAATGTATTTATGCAGACCGCTCGAGGGTATACAACGTCTTACACTCGAGCGATACTGTGGGACTCACAGGAAAGTCCGAACCTACCCACTAAAACCCAGCGAAAGCCTTCTACACCTACTCGAGAAGCCGCAGTATCGCTCACGCATACCACTACGACGCCTCGGTGGAAGATCCGCTTATAACGGGCCACCGTCGCTTTCAGGGTTCCCTGAGATTTCGTCTAGGAAACCCGCAGTCTCGATGACTTGCAGGAAGGATAGCATGAACCTCCTGCAGTTGCCCCTCTAATTCAGCGGGAGGAGAATATGCTCATAGCGGCTTCTTCTTGCCTACGACGGCGGAGTGGGTTTGCGTTAGCGCTAGACTCACGAAGGAACACCATCTGACCCTGGAGCTCTCTCCTTGGCCCTCAATCTTTGGATTGCTAAATCCATCTCCCTTTCAGTTATGGGGGGGAACCACAGAGACTTCATGCGCTGAGAAAAGGGTCATATTAGAGGGAATGTGTCTAGGCGGCTTCGGAAACAAATTCACCACAAGACGTTGGAGACTCTGGTGACAAGGTTTTCGTTGGTGACAAGCACTCCTCGCGCTTCACTCACGGAGTTTGTTTCGCGCAGCAAGGTAAAGGCGTCCCCACGGAAACCTATTAAGACCTGCTAGTAACTCTTGATAACCTTTACTCTTTGTTTAATAGTGAGCTGCAAAGCCTTACTTCTTCTCTTTGTATAAATCCTGGCTCAGCCTGGCCCAGCTGGCTCTCAAGAGCAGGGTCGAGACCATCCCTTCTTCTACAACTTGTGTACGTCCGACGGGCTCGATTGCAGGATGCCCGCAGGGCAGCAATCTCAGGCGTCCACCAGTAAACATGACGACGGGCAGGCCTCATTGCAGTATCACATACTTTTGTTAATGTAATACAGAACCGATTTGGCAGCACACCAACGTTCGAGCTAGGGCCCGAACTATTTTCCTGGAAACTCCACTTTGCCACAATTGCAGCGTCTTTGGGAAGCTCTATGTTTAGCTTGTTAAGAGATCATCTTGGAAACGTTCGAGCTGGACCGCAGGGTGGGATCATCGGCGCTGGTTGAGTGAAGATATCTTATGTAGACTCTAACTATCCCTTAAGATGGGAAAGCGTGTGGCTTTAATTTCATTATGTGCCTTTATATATGAAATATACTAATTCAGTTCTGCCACTCATTATGTAATATATTAAAAAATAGGCGAAAGCGAGTGAATTCATACTTAGTTTATCGCGTTTACAGTCACACGCTTATGTTCCTGCACCACGGCAGGCTTCAATAAAAAACATACTTACGCTAAATCATGTAGTTTATCAAATAGTAGTTGTGTAGATAAATCACAACGGTTTAAGTTATTCAATCAATAACTTCAATACAATATTGATATAGTATGTTTGTACACTATTAAGAGAATATAACCGCATGATTATGAATTTAAATAATATCCCGGACATTAATATATACATTTACATTACATATATTGGTTTTGCTTAATATCATACATCCCTTGAACATTTATATTTTATATTTTGCAAAGTATTTATTGAATTTTATAGAGTATAGATTTGTTTTATTTATAAATGTAGTGTTTTTTGAGTGGATTTTAAATAGATACTGATCAATTGCGATTCAAAAGAAGAGTTTCGTAGCATTTTCATGATTGCAGATCAATTTAAGATCTCCAGACATGCTCATAGATCTTAGATCTCCAGACATGCTCTTTTTTGTATGATATAAATTACATACTCATTGATTTTCTATAAAATGAACTACGAAGTTAAGTTTGTACTGATTTTTTTATTTGCAATATAAGTTTCCACTGGTTTTTTTTTCATTATTTATTTCTCATTTACATATTAATTTCCATTTTTCATTACATATTAATTTTTCACTTTTTGATTCTTTTACAATGTTAAGCTGTAATGTTAAATTTAATGGAACATTTTATAATTCCCGGTCATCAAAAGGTACTCGATAGATTTAATAATGCGCTGAATTTCATACAATATAGGGTAAAAATAAAGCATAAATATTATAAATTTATTTTTTCTACTCTTCAAGATACTGTAAAGATACTGTAATCTGGATATTTAATATCACTATCGCTATAGACTATTCTAAATAGTCCAGAGAGATGGACGGACACAGATACACAGAAGACAGCAAAATATTTTTATAAAGGTTTTTTTATGGTTACGGATTGAACGATAAACGACCATATATTTTTTTACATTTTGCAGCATGTATTCAGGTAATAAAAAGTATATTAACGACAATATCATACTACTGGGCTGGGTAAACGAGGCGTGGGGGCACAAGCACGTGACTGTTAATGCCATAAGATTGTGCATACGATTCCCACACTAGGATTTCTTCGATCTGGTAACAACGCAAAGTGCGACGTTTAGTTCCACTACTCAACACACAATACCTCGATTTCGGGGGAAAGTGCGGAACGGAACGGGATGTCTTAACACTAGGTTCCCTTTGTCTACCCTGCCATGTGTGGGATACAGGGTGAAACTGAATTGAGTATAAACAAACTACATTTAATAAATAGAATTGCATCCACAATCACTTCTCAATTCCTCAATTCTGCCACAAAGTAATACAGGTCGACAGCATTTAGAATAAACATTTTATTTCAATTTAGCTATGACAGAATAAAAAAGCAGAGTGTGAGGAAATTTCAATAGTAATTTCTTTCAAAGTCCACTGGAGCAGGTCCTGAAAAATAAATTGCTTTTAGAATATAAAATGGAGGCGACTTCAAAAGTGTGAAAACTTACCGTCTACTGGTGGCTATAGTTCTGTTGTACTTTTTATTATTTTTTTTCTTTTTGTTTTTAATTTACTTTGATTATTTATTATTGAGTTCAAATTTATTGTGAGCAAACGTCATTTTTATCTTTATTACATTTCATATTTATTATCTTTATATTTTTTTTGTACCCCAAAAGAATAAAATGAATTCTTTATAGTATCACTTTGTCCATCTGTCTATTTGTTAAGACTACTGAGCTACAGGTTACGTAGAGATATGCAGTTAACATAATATCAAATATTCTAGTTCACAGTTCTTTAGTGTACAGAAAAGATCAAGTCAATGCAATAAAAATATAAGCATTAAGCATTATTTTTGATACATTTGCATTTAATTTTAAAGAAAAAAACCAGAGAACTAAATTTATATTTACTTTAATTTGTAAAACAATGATTTTTAATAAAAAAAATCCCATTCTTTACTGAATTTATATTTGTCTCGTTAATGAAATTAATCGCAAAACGAAAAGGTTACCCTCTGTGAGTGAGTTCGCACTAGACCTGTGCTTACTCTAAGTATCATTTTATTTCGTATTTTTAAAAAACAATTAAACCACAAAATGTTTTTCTTGAAAATAGATTTACTAAGCAATACATTTAATATTTAAGCTTACCTACTACTAAAAAATAATGTTTATAGGTTTGTATAACTTTAAAACCTTCGGTTAAAGCTAGTTCACATATTTCAAGGACGCTTTAAATTTAATCAAGCGTATCGGTATCAGTAATAATAAAATGAGAATACTTTATGATAGTAAGCTGTTGTAAGCAATACATAGTTTTCTTTGTACTTTAGGTATGTAGTATGATTTTTTCCCTGTTTTATTCATCCGTCTGTAGCATCTTAGTTCCTGAATGAACGACGTAAGTGCAGTTTTTTTTTTTTAATTTAGGTTTATGAAAATTGAATTAACAATTTAAGACTTACAAGTAAATTAATAAGACCAGATAGTGACTTTTTGGATCTATGGTCTTCATTGTTTACTTTTTAGATTTCAAAAGTTCATCCACTCTAAGGATAGAAAATTAATTTTAGTGATCTTAGCGCTTGAACAAAGGCGCTGTTTCAAATCCCGATACGTCCAAGATTTTTATTTTGCTCTGGTAATAAAGAAAAGCATGGCGTTGATTTCCGCCCCTCAACATGAAATGCCTTAAATCTGACGGTGATAGAGAAACGGAATGGAATGTTCCCAAGACAACACTACGTTCCCAAGTCTCAATTATGGCGGAATATATCATGAAGCTAAAAAAAAAAAGGAAAAAGTATCCTACAATAAGTTGTTTGAAAAGCAAGGCATTTTACGATAATCATCATATTGATATAAGCGTATTCCTTTAAAATATCGTGTGCTCAAGTTGCTCGATATTTCTATTATAACCTATAAATTTTGTAGCGGAATCATAAAAATATAATATGAAATGTATTTCGTGACTTATGCGAAGTTATATTTTACAACTCTTTGTAGATATATATCTTAAATAATATATTATTCTGTATATTCAATTTCAAAAAATTTGTTTCTTAGTTTTTACTTAACGTAGCTTAATATTGTTTAGTTTGACATCTTAAATATTTAATACGATATATGTTAACTAAAGAGGAAATAGAATACTTTCATTACTTCGCTGTGGTAATAAGGCTAAGCATGAAAGCAAACGTTTTAAAAATGACTGTTTTGGGCCCTATTACATTAAGATTCTTTAAATTAATCTTCCATGTGCAGACAGCGATGGGTTAAAGATTTATTTTACTTTGAAGTTACTCTTTACTACTCAGGTCATATTGCTCATATTTCATAAAAAATATTAAAGGATCGATAAATTACCTTGGCGTGGCGCAGCGGTACAATAGTGTGACTGTAAACGATAAGTTTTGGGTTCGATACCCATTCGGGCAAATGAAATATTTAATATTTTCAAATTATTAAATATTTAATGTTTTCTATTCTTCGCTTTGGTAACAAGGTAAAGTTCAGCGTGAAGCTGAAAAAAACATAAGTTAGTAATCAAATTTGACAAATTATAAAATTGATGTTTTAATTTACTGCCTATCTCAACACATTCAGAGATGACAATTAAATTTATCTTCATAATTTTCGAGTTCTCAGTCGATTACAAATAATAATAATATTTGAATATTTAGGTGGCATAACTGAAAGCTTAATAATTGGCTGAAACGCTTTAAAGAAAGAGAATTTTGTATAGGTATTTTTTAATGTGTGTATAACACATTAAAAAATACCTATACAAAATTCTACTGGATCATTTTTGATGGAAGCTTAAAACTTTTGTATTTTTATTTTTAATAAAATTTTAATATTTATAAATAATTTATACTTTCCCTCTTTGTATATGCCCCATATGACTATATGAATTTAAAGTGTGACTTTCTATAATATTTAAATATAATTAAACTGTAACGTCGTTGTCTCTATATGTAAGATATATGAAAAATTATTTAAAATTCTTTTATCAATATAATAAAACCCAAAAGTATTATTTTTACAATTTTTGTCCGTTTGCCTGTGTCTATATTCACGCTAATCTCAGAATCGGCCTCAGCTTAGTTTTCAGCATTGTATTATGGCATACTCACTCTTATATTTTTATACGAATCGTTTACTAAATAAAAAAGTTATATCATTAAGTTATAGAACCAAATAGTTGGTTCCTTAAAATTGCAGTACATATTTATTTTACAGAATTGGCTGAGACTCTTATTTCCAATTAATGGATATTGTCTGTAAAATCAGTATTTTAATAGAACAAGAAATGAATTTGATATAGTAAATATTTAATTATTGTTATAAACAAAATTAATTCAAGTCATTTCAATTAATAGTGTTATTTCTAAACATACCCAAAAAAAATCTCCACAATTTTTAACGCTTGGGCTATTTTTGTAGGTCCATGCGGAAATTGCGTGGCTTGTATCGATGAGTTGATTGACGCTCATTACGTCAAGTTGACGATTCTCTCATTTCCGGTGTCTATTCGAAAGGCTCAATATTTTCTCTCTGTTCACTGTTTATGGAAGTAAAGGTACTTACTCGCTTTATTTTGTACTTTGTTTAACCAGAGTTTGGAAATGGAATTAATTATTTGTGTCGAATAGGAATCAAGGCCACAACGATAGTGCTTGTAGTTTTTCTGGCAATTTAATCTTATATTGTTACGAACACATATTAATATACCCTAGAGCAAGCGTTAATTCTAGACGTAATTGGAAGGTGCCATTTAAGTGCATTAGTTAAATTGGATGCAGTGCGTAGACACCTGACAGGAGGTAATCTCATCAGTGATTCGGACTGACGTGAATATTTGGTAATGAATTGGTTTATGTCCCTTGTAGTGTGAGATCTCAAATTGTATTGTGATTTTTGAAAGCTTCACGTTATATCACATACATGGCAGGGCAGGAATTTGTGAACCTAGTGTCGAGACACTCTGTTTCCATTAGGACACTTTCGTTCTCCACTTTACGCCGAATCTGCATTCTGTGTTGAGAGACGAATTTAAGACCCCGCTTTGCTTTGATCAAAATGAAAATCGTAACAAAGGATTATTTAATCAATTAGGCAATTACAAGCGTTTTTAAGTCGAGTTACATAGAAATGTCGATAATGTCAGTCCTTCAGAAGTTTACCATTGGTTTGGAAGGCAGGGCTGCTGACAGGCACAAAATTATTGAGCCTGTTGTCGATTTTTTTTCTAGTTTTTACTTTTAAAATATAATTTATGGTGAGTATCCATAATTAGCTTCTCGAGTAGATGTATATATATTATGTTTACAGCCCTCGTGATACGTCACATTCCCGTCGTCAGCCATACAACTTGTGCAAGCGTTGAGACATAAAACGGTAAAATACTAATAAAACTATTTTTTTCACCTTCGTACTGTATCTAGCAAACGGCATTGTAGGTAGACGAAACTATAGAAACTAGTTTTAAGACACTTTGTTCCATTAGCCACTCTTCGTCGAAAGTCTACTGCCGCTCTTTGCCATATTACCAGAGCATACAATGTACTATGAAACATAATATATTCGTTTATACTGTATTCTAACGTAGTATAATAAAAATATTGGATTTCATTATATTTGTCATGTGGATTGCAGCGTAAAGCTAAAAAAAACAACTTTATGCCACATTATACAATCTTCAGTCTGTGTTATCTGCGGAAAGGGATGTGAACTCAAAATTATCGCGAACTCAAATAGTAGTATACTCGTAATCAAGTTACTTAAGAATACCCCAATATTCTGCGTGCAACAAAAAAGCGTGCTTACTAAAATAATTTATTGACGCACTGAAATTATTGCGCACTAGGAATGTATAAGAAAACACTAGTACCAGTACAATTGTACTCGATGTACTCAAGAGCGCACCAATGCTTAGAGGACGTGTATGTACATTAAGAACAAATCAGTAAGTTATAAAATACGTGTGCATACTTGAGATAACAGTTAACGTAATACCGTTATGATATTGAGTGCTCGTGCAATAGTACACAAGCGTCATTAAGTGCGTGTGCACTAAAACTTGGACGTTATTAAGTGCGCGTGCACTAGTACTGGTGCGCTATGCGGTGCTGTAGCACCTGTGCCAGTGAATTATTAAGCGCAGACACCAGTACTACATGACCTAAGAGAAAACAGCACGGCAGCAAAAGGATATGGCAGGAATATAGGTTCAAAAGTACTGACTATTTATGAAGCCCAGTGTACGACAGTCGCGACAGTTATAATAGTGAATGACTTTAGCCAATGAAATTACTGTTGCTTAATAGCGTCTTACACGCAGTTGTAGCGATAACATACTACACTGGCAGGTACTATAGCGGTGGTGGGGAAGACGTGATTATAATAATCCAAAAAGCAACGGGAGCAGCAACAAAAGATATTTTGGAGTATAATATAAAGATGACCATAGAAGATAGAAACAAAGCGGTCATGATAGCCTCTATCATGGCGACAATACCACCCACGTTCTAATTTCCTCAACCTTAACATATATCCAAAACGTAAGAAAAGTCCAGTCTTGTTCAATAAAATCAAATAGAAATACAAAAGTGGATTTTGTGTGAATTTGGAGATAATAAAACACCTAAAATCAGTTAGTTAATTTTATATTTCATTCTATTTATATTTAGATTTAAAATTAGTTTTACATGTAGATTAAAAGAACTTGGCATATTAAAAGAATAACTGGACTCTTTTAACAACCTACATTAACATAAAAGATGTGTCCGTATAGTCACATAAGTTTAGTATTAATTTATATTTAAAAAATAAGTAATTGACTTTCCTATCACGAATGGCTTTTCCCAATTGGTTGAGAATCCAGGGCGATTTCCGAACGTGGACATTCTTTTATTGGATTTTCTGCTGATTTTATATCCGGAACAGTAACAAATTATCATCGATGCCAGTTGATATGGAGTGTTGTGTCCGTCAAAAGCGGCAATTGCAGAACATCAGTAACTCGTCAGGTTTTCACTACAACGCCGCAGATTTGGATGGGATGAGTATATTTTACTCTTCTTAGGCCTTTTGGCCGGCTTGTGGACGCTCTCAAAGACTGCACTTAAAAAAAAGCTCTGTCTTCTTCGGACGTTCAATATAATCATTATTAGCTATTATCACTATTATTATTTATTACGTTTTGCCTGTTATATATATTATTAGCTTTAACTTTAAATGGTTCAAGTAGAAAGGCTAAAAACACTACCATAAAATATTTAGTAACTATTTGATCCAATAAATGAAAACAATAAATATTTCAGTATTACAACTGGGGAACATACAATATGTGAAATTATTGTTGATTTGATGATTTTGTGTATCCATACCTATGTAACTTAACACTGCAGTGTCATGTTCTAAATAAATATTTTAATGTAGTGCATATTTCAACACATGCATTTCTGGCCACGTACAAACGATTAAGTTCTTAAAAAATATGTTTTTGTTATTAATAAATAAATTAAAAAATATGATAAATTAATCAACCAATTTATTTCAAATATTTATTTCTTCGCTTCACACTATATAGTACACGTAGCAATCCTGCTTCGAGCACCCCTGCTACGTCAGTGGAAATCTAATGTTAAGACACTTCATTTCCATTAAGATATTTCCGTTCCCCAATTGTATGTTGAGTATCGTATTTCGAATCTGCGTTTTGCCTTGTTACTAAAACAATGTGATTAAAACAATTAAATGTTTAATTTTGTACAGCGGAAATCAAATTCAAGCCCAGAATCACAAAAGTGTGACTTTTAACGTAACAGTTTGTTGCGTTAAAAGTCACACTTTTGTGATTCTGGGCCTTATAAAAGCCCTATTAAAATATTTTTAATATGTCTATATTGATCGATTACAAAATTTATTATAAGTATAAATTGACGTCCTTAAATAAACGAACGTTGGACCTATAAAACCTAAAGTACAAGTAGTTTTTCCTTGTACCCATAATTTTAACGATCTCTATATTCTCAGCCATTATAAACTAAGCTTGATTTCTTTTTGCGTAGCAGTTTCGATAGATTCTATTGACAAAAATCTATGGCTATATACATAAATCCATAACTGCTTATTAAGATATTTTCAAGTACATACACATTATGTATACATTATTAATTCATACAAAACTTCCTTGTGAAAGTTTCACTTAGATGCGTCTTCGTTTCCTTCCTCCAGGAGCTCGTTAATTAATGGATTGTTTAAAAGAATAAAAGTAAACTTTTTACTTTTTCAGCAGCTTTCTTTAAAGTACTCTTTTTATTTCTAAGTAAGCTTTTGTAAAATATTATGGTCTTAACATAACATTTAAAATAATATTATATTATATTTGTGTTTAAGCTTTGCTTTAAGTTTAAACAAATTTGAATGTGAATTATGTATGATTATTTTGATTAATGGCAAAAACCATTTTTTTAGCTTCACACTGTATCCCGCACATGGCTGGGTAGATAACGAAACTTGAGAATTTAGTGTTATGACACTCCGCTACCGTTAAGACATTTCTGTTGGCCACTTTCTGTTTGGTTGCAGGCCAAACGTCTGATGTATTGGCAACCAGTTTTGAATAACATATATGCACAAGAGTGATATTATTAATGCTTATACCAATTTTACATTTACCCCATGGAGTTATAGGTATCTGTATACAAATTTGCTGTTTCAATTACTACTCCAAGAACTCAACCTGAAAACTTTCTATTATTTATTCAAATATAGACATAGCGTGTTGATCGGTGAAACACATTTTTACAATCGCTGTGCTGCTGCTCCGCACCTGCCTTAGTTATCGGTTCATTTTAGAACACTTGTCTCTCTATTCTATAAAATACTTTCTTGTTCTGTACGATTTTTTTGTATAATAGTTGTTGACGTAGTAAATTGATATTGATTGATCGAGTGCAAGCTGGAAGAAAAGGTGATCCAGAATATCGTGTATTGTGAGGCACTCGCGTGAGTGCCTATAATATGAAAAATAAATATGAAAAAAAAATGTCTTTATGAATTTGGATCAAGATGTAAATTGATTTATTTTTACTTTTGATAAAGGTGTAGAATTAAGAAGCTGATCGTTATATTTTATTTTTTATTGATGTTTTTATTGATTGATACATGTTTTTTCGTTTAATTTTCGTTTGCGTGGGTGAGGGGGCGCTGGCGAACGAAGCGAGCAGTCGGCGGAGCCCCCTAGTTTCTTATATAAGAAATATCAAACTACTGTTTGTCTATGAAATAAATGGATCAGCTAATTTTGACCAATATCAAAACAAAATTAATATTAAAACATGAATAAAGAAAATAATTAGGAAACATGGTAAATTTATTGAAACGTTATAAATTCTTTTGTGAAATTGATGCAAGCTATAAAACAATTCGATCAATTTTTCAGTTCATTGAGTACATTGTTGTGTATTATAATCAGAGTGATTTACGAATGGGTGGATTATTTGTATTGTTTTATGGATTTATTATGTATATGTATAAATTGAAGGTATCATCATCTCACCATTAAAGGCTTATCAACGTCTCACATTACTATCATCTCACAGTTTTAATGGAACTTGGCAAAATAGCTATGAAGTCAAAGATGATTCACTTCATAAGCCAAAAAAGGTTTTTCTATAGTATAAAAGCACACAATTAATTTTAAAATGCGATTACAAAACTGTTTAATTTTATATATTTTTTTTCATTTAAACTGTCAAAAACTGGAATCGATATTTAAATAAGCTCAGGGTTCGTGGATAAGTTTTTTTAAGCATACTTTATAATTCTAAACTAAACACAAAAAATTATAATTACACAATTTCAATTATACAGTTCTTCATTTATTTAGGAGTACGAAAAAATGAAAATATTAATATTTAAATTGAAAATATTAAATATTTCATTTACTAGAGTGGGAATCGAACCCACAACCTGCCGCGTTTAAATTACATGACTATGGCCTTTCGCCACGTTAGGCTTCTTATAATATATAACAATTGTTTACTATTCGTAGGTTTATTCATAGACAATCTGTTAATTGAACATGGCTAGTAATGTTTTCCCTTTATAAGCGTCCACGAAAATGAAATCGTTAAGTTACAGCTTTTTAAACTTAAGTGTAAAAATGTATACATTTTATTAAATAAAAAGTGAAGCAATTTATCATAAGTTTTTCTATTTGATTTAGAATTTCTATAGAAAATTTGAAAAAGCTGAGCTGGTAATAAACCAAATATAAAGTTATATGCGCTACGATTTCAAGATT
>DWMZ01002382.1:0-14214 GCA_018249855.1 Eueides tales michaeli | reverse complement strand
GCTTTTAAACCTGATATTTAAAGTGTCATAATTTAAATTTGAAAGCTGGCAAATACATACGTTATGCGGAAATTGTGTTAGCCAGACCTTCCTACAATGTCATATACACAAAAATAAATTAATTTAAGACGCCACGAAAGTCATCTCATTCATACGACCTTAAAAAAAATCCCACAAATTCATATAATTTTATTTATGTGTAAGTTATAAGTGACCAATTGTTTAACGCAATTACTAATTACTAATAGCATTATATAGCATTATATAAAATAAATTTTCATGAAATATTTTGTATTATTTGGAAAACTTCTGAGGAAAATAGTAAAAATTACTATTTAAGTGTTTTACTGGTCTTCTCATTTCCTTGTAATGTTTATCTTATATTATCTTTTTAAATGTGTAAATTTGTTAAAATAACCTTTTGAATTGAGGCCTGTCCTGACTTCGAAGAAATGAAATATTAAATATTTTCAAATGCAGTATTTAATATTTACATTTCTCCGCTCAGGTTACTGGGCAAAGCGCGGCGTTGAGTTTCGCCACTCAACGGGCGGCGGTCAATTCAGCGCAGAGTGGGGAACGGAACGGAGTGTCTTAACATTAGGTTCACTGGTTCCTTTTGCCTACCCTGCTCAGTGCGAGATACAACGTGAAGATTATAACAAGTATTCAAATATAGCAATTAACCAGCTCATCAAATTAAAAAACTTTACTAGAAGCGTATCTAAATATAACGATAACATGTGTCATTATGATTTCTTAAAAATATCCGGTCACCAAACCGCGCAACTGTCGCGACATATCTATTTACTGAGATTCCATCTAACCTTGTACCATTTTAAGATAAGTCGACTAAACAAACTATAAATAGTTTTTATAATAAGAATCACATTAAATGAAAAAGTGCTTAGGTGCTACTTATTCCATTAAATTATGGAAATTAATAATTATATTAACAAATTGATTGATGTTACATACTCGTATCTAAGCCATATGTACAACTATGAAAATTGCTAAAATTTACAAATTAAATATGTTGATAGATATAAAAACTAACTTGACAGTTTTCTGTACCTCACCTATACTTATATACTACAATATGAATTTAGCCTATGATACAAAATTTAAAACCGTATAAAAATTTGAACGAAGCATGGCTTAGTTAGTCAGAGCGCTTGGACGGATTCTAAGAGGCGCGAGTTCAAAATAGAGAGAAAAGTTCTGTGGCAAGCGAGATTAACATTTATTTGAATACTGCTTAAATAGGTTCGTCCTATCCGTCCGTCTTACAAATAGCGGTCACCAAACGCTAAATTGTATTTAATACTGACAGAATTTGCTAGGATTTATCTATCATCTCCTGGCAGTAGTGTATACAGTGAGAGGTATTCATTTACTATCAACTAATGCTGAAAAACTTGTTTTTATTCATCTCAACTCATCTTTGATAAATTTTAAGTACTAAAATATTACTTTATGTATGAAAATTAACCATTTGGAATTGAAATAATATATCTTTTTGAATGATATTTGTCTTTTTTACCATAATTAGGTATTCGGTATGTGGCCGAATACTATGTGCTATTCAGCCGAATACCGAATATTAAAAAAGTTGCCGAATATGCCGAATACCGAATAGTAGCCGAATATTCGTGGCATCTCTAGTTCAAATCCTGCTTCGTTCAAATTTTTATACGTTTTTAAATTTAGTATTTTTCTTTCCTTAGTGTGGTATATCACTTTAAAAATATAGTAAAAATATTAGCCTATGATGTTGAAAAGAACCGACACACTACTATAGATTGCTTATTATTTATTTTGACTCTATTTGTAATTTAATTTTAGAATTATATAATTATATCCCATCACAACATATCGCTATCTAAAAATCTGATTCTGAAGCTCTATATTTTCGTTGTACTTTTCCCGTACTAAAATAAGATCGCTTTTAAATAAGTACTTCTTCTCAAAAATGTTGACTTTTAAACATTTCACTTTTCAATGTGAAAATGTGTCACATTTAGAATTGTTTTAGCCTTGTTGACATGTACTGTGTATAAAAAGTACAATGTCATAAACTTTTTTCTAAAAATATAATTTGACATTAGGATTAAAATTAATGATATAAATCTTTATTTTAAATTATATTTTATAATTATCACACAGCGCGTTATAGCGTTTGACTATAAACGCGATAGTTGTGGATTCTCCTCACTTGGGGAAATAATTGTATTTACTTTGAATTCCTTGCTCTTATACACAAAATGACTACTATGGAATGATGTCACTAAATCTACCATTTTGTTTTTATTTACAAATAAAATTATGCCCAACAACCTCTAAGCAGCAGCGTTTTGTGTCTCTTGTATATGTAGGCCAAACACATTAGGTTAACGGAGCGGTATTTGCATAAGATAGTAAGTTGTCGAAAAGTGCTAAAAGGCTAGCCATTATGAGTATGTAAATGTATTTGCTTGTAACTATTGAAAAGAAATATATGCCCGCATAATCTTTACAACATGAGCAGCGTTAAAAAGATTACAACTGATTGTTGATTAGTTCCCTGTTGCGAGGATTCAGGGCGTTGAACCTTTATTGTTTACGTGTAAGCCTATCGCTTTAAAATCAATTACGTATGCATGACTGTTTTATTATAAATTTTATTAATATTTACATTTACCTTTCGTTGATTTCTTTTTTCTAGGGTCCTGAAATGGTCCGCGTATCGAAGTTCTATAAAGAAGCGAAAAATGGACGATATTTGCGCTACTTACATGAAGACACACGCACATTATACGAAACATTTCGTAGAGGCGTTAAAGAATCAAGTAAGTAAGATGAAATATTAAATTTGTAAATTAACAATCAATAGAAGAAGTGATTATTTGGTTTCTTGCAGAGTTTCATGCTCGGTTCTGTTTTCGTTAAGAATGCAATACAGTATACTGATTTAGAAGAGCCTTTCTAAACAATTACGAAAGAGGAGTGCCTCTAGGCATGGTTGTAGAGCCCACCTAGTTTCCATTTACATTTCCGCTTGTTAGCGATAAATGCGATAATCTACATTACAGAATGACGTTAACATCATTCACCAACTGGTTTGTGTCGCACACGAGGTACAGTTAAACATAGTTTATGCTAGCTGACATGTACAGGCGTTGTAACCAAAAAGACAAAACGAAGTTTTTTTTTAAATAGTAGGTACAGCAACAAAATTGATAATCATCAGAATGTTCTAAAAATTCAATTTACCCGATTCAATAGTTTTTAAGGCGTTTTATACAAGGTTTTGATGGTACACGATACAATAATCGTTTTTGATTGCTTATTTTTAGATAATGGCAATTGTCTTGGTTGGCGTGAGGGACCAAATAAGCCATACGTTTGGCAGACGTACAATGAGACCCTGCTGAGAGCGAAAAACTTTGGTTCAGGTCTTATATGCCAAGGCCTCACCCCGGGGCAAGGCACCTTTATAGGTGAGTGACTTAGCAATAATTTGAATGTGTATGATTTCTTTTTTGTTAAGGCAAAAGCAATTTTGAAAGTAATTTTGATATGATCCTTCATTGTACTGATACCGACATATAATGTACTAGCTGTTACCCGCGACTTCGTCCGCGTTCACTATTTTGGTCATTTTATCACTTACACATAAAAGGTAGATATATGCTGTCGCGGACTTTTATTTAGAACTTTTTAAGATAAATAATCCTACAGTAATCTACCTATAATTATCTTTGTGTAACTCCAACGATAAAAAAAGTTTTTTTAAAATCGGTGTTCCCATCTTCGAGTAATCTGAGAAACATACTTAATACGTATGTTCCTCAGATTACTCGAACCTTCTCCGTTTTTGAAGTCGGTTAATAAAATGAGATGATAGTCAGATACAGTTCTCCCAATTGCGTTATTATACGAAAAAACCGCATCAGTGCCTTTCAAATTTGAGGGTTGCCCTCGATTTCTCCAGGATTCCATCATCAGATCCTGATCTCCTTACCATGGGACTAATTGTGAAATATACCCTCTCGAACAAAAAAATAATTTTGAAAATCGGTCCACCCATCTTCGAGTAACCGGGGAACATACATAAAAAACTTCCTTTTTTATGTTGGTTAAAATCCCTATAAATTTTAACTTATTATGTTATTCTGATATCAAAGCTATATTACTGCAAAGTTTCATGAAAATCCGTTCAGTAGTTTTTGCGTGAAAGAGTAACAAACATTCACACATCCGTACAAACTTTCGCATTTATAATACGAGAGAATTTGGGAACCTAGTTCAGACATTTTGTTTCCATTAAAATTCTAACATTTCTCTCTATCCACTGAATTTAAATCTTTGCGAGTTGATAGGCAAAACTCAACGCCGCGCTCTGTCTGATAACCAGAGCAACGAAATGAAATCATTAAATATTAATAAGAAGATTTTAATTTACAATCAAAGTAATTAAGAATTTAATAAAGAAAAGAAAAAGAAACAAATAAAAAGATAATAGAAATGAAATTATTAAGAAAAATCTACTAAAATAAGAAAATTATCGATATAAAAAACTTTATGTGTAATATTTTCTAGGTATATATGCTCAAAACTGTCCAGAGTGGATCATGACTGAACAAGCCGCATATTGCTATTCAATGGTTATAGTACCGCTGTATGATACTTTAGGAGCCAACGCATGTGCCTTCATTATTAATCAAAGTAAGTGTCTTTATACTTTAGTTAATCTCTCTTAACAAAATTAAAGGTTTACACAATTTAATAGTTTAACGCAAAAATCTGAATAATTTAATTGAAACAGTTTCATAAGCAAATATTTTAACATATTTCAGCGGAAATGTCAGTAGTAGTATGCGAAGACGACAAAAAGGCGAACCTTCTGCTGGATCAATCGCCGCGCTGCCTGCGCCGGCTGGTCACCATACGCGAGGTGTCGCCGTCCACGCACCAGCGCGCCAAGAGCCGCGGCGTCGAGATCGTCAAGTTCAGCGACGTAGAGATATTGGGCGCCCAGAAGGATCATCCTTGCGTGGTAGGCTTATACTAAATTTTAAAACGTTGAATTTGAACGTAGTAGGACTTAAACTCGCACCTCTAAGAAACCGTCCAAGCAACCTGGGCAACTAAGCCTTATGTCCTCACCAAGCTACATCGAAATATGGAATAACACTTTAAATAAAGTAAAGTAGCCAAAGAGCATATTAAGGCAATATCGGGCTTTCTATTAGAAATCAAAATTCAGAAGTACTATTAGTTACTATCGTGTACTTATACTTGTACTTAATACCGTGTTTTGTTATATCATAAAAGAAAACAAAAATGTATGTGTTAAATAAAATCCACGCATATAAATATGCAAAGTTTGTGTTTATTCAGGTGGCTGCCTGCCTATGTAATACCGGATTTTGCTAAGCTGAACTAAAAAAAATAAATGGTTTTCTTATTAGGACACAAGTCTAAGTCTAAGACTAAGTAACTGACTTGTGTCATATTAAATAAACTAAATATTTATTATTTAATTAAGTAATTAAAAATAATTATAATTAATTAAACTTTATATTTATTTTGATTACAAATAACCGTGTCCCCACAGCCGCCGAAGCCTGAGAACCTGTGCACCATCTGCTACACGTCGGGCACCACGGGCATGCCCAAGGGCGTGATGCTGACGCACGAGAACGTGGTGGCGTCCGTCTGCAGCGTCACCATGCAGCTGGGCGAGCACCGCCCCACCGCGCACGACGTCATGATCTCCTTCCTGCCGCTCGCGCACATGCTGGAGAGGTGCTGCGAGGTACCCCTTGTTCATATAACTCCTTAGTTACCTTCGCAGTATATCGTATATAGGAGAATAGGCAGAGGGATCCTCGTGTTAAAACATTTTGTTTCTCATTTTCTGCCGGATTCTTGAGGGCATGTTGAGTGGTGAAACTCGATGTTGCGCTTTGTCTCATTACCATGACGAGGAAATGACGCTTCATGCCATACATCGTATATAGTAGGATATGCAGTGTTTAGATACCTTGTTCCTTTTTTTCTGCCAGATTCTGGTCTCGTTATGAACCTCGACGTCGCCTTTTGTTTCATTACTATAGTGAGGAAATGAAAACCCATAACCCTCCTGTTTTTTGGGCCAAAGGCTCTCTAGAAGTCTCTACTTTTTTCTTTCGCCTCGTTTGTCATCGTTTTCTCATTTGTATAAGTGACCTTCCTCTAGCATCAAAAATACTATATTTTTAAAGCTACTGAGGTCTTCCCCTGCATCTTTCACCACTCACCCTTTCTTCATTACTTTCTTTGATATTATATCGTTACCTCATTCTATGATACCTAACCACTGCTAAAAAATAGCCATTTCTTTTTAAACATAAACTCAATTAAAATATAATATATTTATTCTATATTAAATTATTTTGGTGTTAAGTTAATGATAAACATGAAAAAAAAAATAAGTTCACTGTACCTTCATTTAAAAAAAGAAATATTTTTCCTTATGTGAATTTGTAAAATATTACAAATACTCATGTATATCTATCGAACGATAAATTTTCCAAAACAAACAACGCATATAAATGAACGGGAAATACGATATTCGTATTGACTGACATAAAATTGAAAAAAAAAGAGAAGTAAGGATTGGCGTACATAAAGTTTATTAAATGATGATGTTTTCATTTGTTAGGCATATTACAAGCCCACGTTCAATTGTTTTGATACTTGTTAATAAAAAAGTCGTGAGATACTGTTACAAGATCTTACGTGCACCTACTGTTCATTCTTCTTATATTCTGTATGAACATCGATTTTATCCATTAATAATTTTATTGATTTTTAGAATTATTGCATTAAGACTATTTCTACTTTTTTGTTTCTGTGGCTTGTCGTGGCGTAGGAGCACATGCATGTGATTTTAATCCGACAGGTTGTTGGTTCGTTCTCACTCAAGGAAATGAAATATTTCGATATTTTCAATTTAAATATGTAATGTTTTCATTTCTTTGCACTGCTAACAAGGCAAAATGCGGTGTTGAATTCCGCCACTCAACACGCAATACCTCAAATTCAGCGGGAAATGGGCAACGGGACGAATTGTCTTAACACTAGGTCCCAAGTGACCTAACTAACCCACCATATATCCCATACAGCGTGAGGCTGAGTGACCATTCTCAACTGTACATTTATTAATAGTACAGTTGAGAATAAATATATAATATAGCGATTTGAACCGTGATTCGTATTATATTTTAAGCCTTAATCTGAATTGTGGGATTAACTTTTATCATATCAATTCAACTACTAAAGAATAGCATATGAGTTCAATTATATGCTATGTATTTTAAACCATACAGCTAAATGAGACTTAAAAAATATAGGACATTCTTCATTTATTTATAGTTATAAAGTACATTAAGGCCTGACTGCCTATGAAAGAGGATTGCCTCATTGTAAACTATAATACGACGATTATGCGTTCGATTTCGATTTCCGTTCGCTAAATTAATTATTTTCATTTATTCGCTCTTATAAGGAGAATAAAAGACGGAACTCAGTTATAGCACTCAATATTTAATGTCTTGAAAATTACACGGTGAGTCCCTACGCAAGTTTCGTTTCCTAACGAAGTATTTTAATCCTATATTCTTATGCCTTAAATTTGGTGAAAGGAATATATAAAGTATATTTTTTATTTTAAAATTTTAACCGTTATTCCCCAGAATGCTCTCTATATGGTGGGTGGAGCTGTAGGTTTCTACAACGGCGATATCAGACGTCTCGGTGATGATTTGACCGCTTTAAAGCCAACAATGATGCCGGCCGTGCCCCGCCTGCTTAACAGACTGTATGATAAGGCGCAAAATGAAATATCTAACTCGAAGATTAAGAAATTGCTGTTTAATATGGCGTTGTCTGCTAAAGAATCCGAATTGAAGAGGTAAATTATTTAGATTGAATATTTCTTTATAACTTAATTTATCATAAAAATATTTGAAGTACGGTTTCAACTTTTGTTAAAGGTTTGATTTCTTTTGTTTTGGTATTATTTTGAAAGTAAATACTTAAGCACTATTTTCTCGCTCTGATAAGAGGACAAAGCGCGGCTTTGTGTTCCGCCGCTCAACACGTAATGTTTTTAAAGAAAATTGGAAAGTGGGATGTCTTACTACTAGGTTATTTCTACCTGCCTTGCTATATAATAAAAAATATGAAAATATAAATAAAACGGAAACATTTTATTTATATTTCATGTTTTTCATTTTATAGCAAGGCAGGTAGAAATCCGTAAGCAGAAAGCCGATAGTGAGATATATATGATTAACATACATATATACATGTCAGTAATCGTTGTGTTTCCCTCCCCCCCAGGGGCATAATCCGCAGCGACTCGATCTGGGACAAGCTGGTGTTCCGCAAGGTGCGCGAGGGGCTCGGCGGGCGTCTGCGCATCGTGGTGGTGGGGTCGGCGCCGCTCGCCGGCAACGTGCTCACCTTCGCGCGCGCCGCGCTCGGCTGCCTGGTGAGGATGTTACCCATCTTTTGTCTAATAATTAAATAGGTTCCTCAAGTTCCCTACTTCATTAGCCAAACGTCACGTAGCAAATAAGGAGTTTTAGGCTTTTACCCATACAGCATCGTTAGCAGATCAGCGATCGAGTCATGATCTGTTGTGATTTAAAATGTCATTTTCCGATCCAAATTTCGATTTACCGCGTACGTTGAACTGAACCCTGCACTTTGTCTTACATGAATGAAAAATGAAAATAATAATCTCGCTAGTCTCATCACACGTAAGCCCAGTTTCCAACGCTCAGTCAAGCAAACAAAATTTACAACATTAACACATGCCACAGACAGACACAAACAGACAGACAGGCAGGTCAGATGTATAACCTAAACCGGGCTCTACAAAATTTACAACATTAACACATGCCACAGACAGACACAAACAGACAGACAGGCAGGTCAAATGTATAACCTAAACCGGGCTCTACAAAATTTACAACATTAACACATGCCACAGATAGACAGGCAGGCCAAATGTATAACCTAAACCGGGCTCTACAAGATTTACAACACTAACACATACCACAGACATACACAAACAGACAGACAGGCAGATCAAATGTATAACCTAAACCGGGCTCTACAATCAGGCACTTGTACACATGGTCAAGATGGCTTAATACTTTTCTTTAATAAATATTTGTAATTAGATGGATATTCGCAAATTACATTAGTATTTAAAAGTACTTTTTAGAAAACGTTTAAAAATATTAACGTAGCACGATATCAACCTTAAAAGGCGCAGGTTTTCTACATAGGTAGGTATTGCTGAGCAACATATAACGATACAATGATGATGAATAACGAAACTCTACACCGTACATTGTTTGCACTAACTGACAAAATGTAATATTATGAGTATATTTTAGTAAATCCTATATGTACCTATGAAAACAATATCTTTAGTATACTTAAAGAAATTATTACTATGTAATTTTCTACCACAAAATGCTTCCCTAAATTTCCGTAAGTATATGTAAAGTAAAAGGTTTTAGGTTTATAGGTTTAGGTAAGAAATAATAAAAGCTAACCAATATGTTTCTAAACTACTAATTAACTATCAATATAATATGTATACAACTCTCTTATACTATAGTATAATATAATATAATACAAGCATTAAGCTGAATATCTAATTAAAAATATTATTATTATACCAATTTTAGGAACAAGACTATTAATTGTTCGGCCTTCAAAAGGTCGAATCTCTAATAAAACATAATTTATAAGTAATTAGGTACAGTGATATAAGTGGGTCTTTGACGCAAAATGCTTAATTGCTTTGAACGTTAACCATTCTAATATAATAAACTAAAACGAACATTTAAATAATGTTCTAACACTATTTATAAATAAATTAAAATAAAGGGAAAGAATTTATTTAAACGCGCTAATATTATTTGTCTAATATTATGTTTGATTTGAGAAATTCTTTTTTTGTTACCATTTATTAATGCCTACAGTCTATAATAGCCTCTACATAATGGACTATATTACTTTACAGTAACGATTTTAATGTAACCCACTCTAAAAAGACTCTTAGAACATGTCATGTCATCATGTGTCATACGGCGTGCACAACATTTATTTATTTCCCTTGGTCCGTGCGCGCAAAACCGCTGTCAATAGCTAGTATTTTGTATTATATGTACTATCTTTTTTGTTACATTTCTTAAAATTTTATTCTTGAATTCTTCTATTTGCAATATCATTCTTCAATGATGAAACTTATTTTTCATAAGTTTAAACAGGTTTTTATAACATTAGTCTATATAAATGTGGATGGATAGACATAAACAAAAGCTCTATCATTCACAAAAACTCGAATATATTTATAATTACCAAGGTTACTAGAATCATCGACATTTAATATACCCACAATTACTCATAAAGTCATCCAAAATAGAAATCATATGATCTACAAAATAAACTATGAAATTTGATTTAAACTAATATGTTATTTAACCTTCAGCCATCGGGCATCATATTTGTTATAATAATAAACTAATGCAGAGTCAAGGTTATTGACATATGAGTGCTTCCTGAGTGATTCAAGCTTTTGACTTGTTTGTTTTTAGCTTCACACCCTATCCCGTAAGTCGTAGGATAGGCAAAGGCCTAAACCCTAGTGTTAAGGCACTCCGTTGCCCACTTTCCGCCAAATCTCAGTGGCGGAATTCAAAGTCGAGATTAGTTTTGTTCGAGAGAAATACAGGAAATGATAATATTAAATAATATATTTTCTCAATTGGTGAGCGGCGGAATTCAACGCCGCGCTTGGTCTTGTTTCGTGAGCGAGGAAATGAAAATATTATATAATTGATTGATTGAAGAGGGAATCAAATCGTCGAGTTTAGAGTCTGCTGTGCCATGACGGTCTCGACTTGACTTGTTTGTTATTCTTTAATATATCTTGAATCAATACGTCCGCGACGTAAATTAGCATATTTTCTTTGGATAAACTCAATATTTTGATGATTTGCTTTGAAAATATTATTCTTGGGCCATCATCGATATTTGTATTTAAATAATGGTGAGAGATATATGAAGTAAACAGTTTAGCTCAGCTTTTAAATATGAATGTTTCTCAAAGAATTTACGTAAATCTAAATGTATTTAAAATTATTATGAAAGTTATGTTTCATATGAGCAGTATAAATTTATAGTGTTGCATGATTTAAGCATTTATCGTTAGAAAATGTAGCTGAAATATTTATATAGACTACGAAAATCTAGATTTTCGTAGTTTGGTTCTTTTAATCATATTATGTTATCCACTAAATATTCAACTTTAATCTCTTTATTATTAGGTACAAATAAAAATAATTTGAGTTATACAATATTGCTAAAATTGATTCAATACTAGCAGTTCACTAACAATAGCAATTTGATTTGCAATTTTTCATTTATTTTCAATTTATTTCATATACAGCCTTGGTATAATTATTTGATAATAAAGATTTTACGTACCAAAATATTTATTATGTTAATACCAACAGTATCTCATCATACGAACCGTTTTATACGACATATCTAAGGTCTATTCCAGTAAAAATCATACCAGTTAATGTTATCACTTAACTTCTGACCCGATACTATATACTCTAATGTGACCATTTAAAAATATTAATTGGCTATAAGAAGTATTAATTATTAAGAGATAAAATATTATAAATAATATAGACAATGCCAAGATCCACTTTTTGTTCCTTTTTTATCTGAATCCTACTAGTATATATGTACACAGATAAGCATCCTATTTTTTAGCCTATTTTAAAACGATATATATAATTATATAGTACAATGACTAAATGATGATGAACAATTGTATTTAAAAATGTAATCTTATAAACAAAGAGCCGAATTAACTTTCAGCTTTAAAAAAGCAATTGTTCTAAACAGGCCTCGATGTAGAAAAAGAATTGATGAATAAATTCAAATATTTTATTTATGTAAAATTTAACGTTACATAAAGTATTATTATTATTAAATATTGTAGAGAAAATATGATATAAATCGTTTGATGCCCTTAGATCGTGGAAGGCTACGGGCAGACGGAGTGCACGGCGCCCGTCACGCTCACGGTGCAGGGCGACCACGTGCCCGAGCACGTGGGGCCTCCCGTCGCTTGTTGTAAAGTGAAGGTATGGATTGTTTCATTATTGTTTTATTGATATCTTGAAAAGTTTGCATATCAATCTTCTAATTCATTACATTAAAATACGTCGTCAAAAATAGATTTTTGAGGACGTGATTCAAGCATACTATTATTGTTCGCTTCTAAATTTTGCAGCGATGTGAACTCTACAAAAAATTTATAGAAGTATTTCATAAAGAAATACTTAATTTGTATTGATTTATTATAAATATTATATATAAAAAAGATTTTTATATTATTCGTAGCTTGATCTGTCCAATCAGAAAAAAAATCATATTAGTTTTGTGTGTTTTTTATTGTTCTACATTTTGTGCCCAAACGGTTCAAATAACAAAATGATACATTGTTTTGCATAGTTAGTGGACGTGCCCGAGATGGAGTACTACGCGGCGCAGGGGCAGGGCGAGGTGTGCGTGCAGGGCGCCAACGTGTTCCGCGGGTACTTCAAGGAGCCCGACAAGACGCGCGCGGTCGTCGACCCCGACGGCTGGCACCACACCGGCGACGTCGGCAAGTGGCTGCCGGTCGGTTCATGTTTTATCTTTACTTAACGCGTTTGTCGGTTCCAGCTTCACGCTTTATCCCACACATGGCATGGTAGGCAGAGGGTACTTGGGAACCCGGCGTTAAGACACTCCGTTCCGGATCCGAGGCATTGCGTGTTGAGAGGCGGAGCTGAACGCCGCGCTTTGTCTTATTACCAGAGCGAAGAAATGATAATATAAAATGCTTAATTTGAAAATTTTAAATATTTCATTTCCTTGTATGGGGAGCGAGCCCACAACCTATCGTTTACACGCTTGTGTCGCTTCGCCATGACAGGCCTCGTACGATCGTTCGTAGGACGATCAGTAGGCAAATATAAGGTGAAAATCTAGTCACGGCTACTGTACAAAGGATAATTTTCATAAATTCTCTTTCGGTAGCGGAAATTTATAAAAATTTCCTTACAGAAATGCTAACAACATAAATAAGTTGTAACTAGCTTATAAGAATTTCAAATCCTGCTAAGTTCAAAATTAGTATACGCTTTTAAATTTAGTACTAACATTAAGTTTCCTATCCGTGTCCTGCATATTTACTACGCAAGATGCAAAATCTAAATAGAAATAAAAACATATGCTGTGACTATCATTATTAAATTTTGAATATCATTTATTAAATTAATTTACTCCATTTACAGAATGGTACCTTAAAAATCATAGACAGGAGAAAACACATTTTCAAGCTGTCACAAGGCGAATACATAGTTCCTGAGAAAATAGAAAACATTTATATTAGGAGTCAATATGTCGAACAAGTATTTGTTCACGGTGAATCATTAAAGGTAAAAAAAGATTTATTTTTTACTGTATTATAATTTATTTACTACCACTAAATTCAGCTTTAAAGTTAATTACTTGTGTATTGTCTGTGCAAAATAAATTAAAAAATAGTAAAATGAGGAGGTTCCATACTTTTTCATGTTGTATACAGGTGTAGAAAAACTCGACCCGATCGGATCGATTAAGGATTACAATTAAAAACTTATCGCTTTTTTAAAGACTTTTTTTGTAAAAATAATTTAATTTAACTTTGTTTGGTAAATTAAGAAATTGTTCGTAGACATCTCATGTAAATGTATTTTCATATTTGTAGATTTATGACCACATGTGTAGATGTGTAATCACATGTATTGATTTTAGATCACATGTGTGGATGTGATATGACATGTGTATATTTGTGATCACAGATATAGACGAATATGTAGATGCGTGATCACATGTGTGGATGTATGATCACGTTTGTGGATAAGTAATTACATTTGTGGTGTGTGATCATATGTGGATATGAGATCACATGTGTTGATGTGTGATCACATGTGTGGATGTGTCACCACATTCACACAAGTTATCTCACATTTATATTTGCATACACGGATGTTACAGAGATCACATACGAAATAATAACTTTACAACAAATAAATATTAAGTAATATGGTTGCGTGC
>DWMZ01002381.1:0-14219 GCA_018249855.1 Eueides tales michaeli | reverse complement strand
AAAAATTTTAAAAATTGTAGATTCGTGTTCTATTACTTATTTTAAGCCCCCCTACATTATTTTTTCATAAATAGATTCAATGTACAGACACGACTTTTTTACTGTTTTATTATAGTATAGATAGATAGATAATGTATTCACAAGCGTCGTTTTATCGCCAAATATATCATTTTTTCGACATCGTATGTGATTTATAAGTATACCGATTACAGATTCTATTCAACGCAGGTCTGTTGTGGGTTAAAGTTTATCAGAGTAAATTTATTGGTTTTGGTAAAATAAAAAACATTATTACTATATTTATTATGAAAATATATATAGATATATATATATATATATATATATATATATATATATATATATATATATATATATATATATATATATATATATATATATATATATATATATATATATATTGTGTGTGTGTTGATATCATGTTAAAAAATCCCTGCGAGTACAAGAGAGGGCCTGTTTTATTGTGTCGCGGAACCTTTTATAACTGATGCGTCTATAAGAGTACATAATATTCATTTATAAGAATCAGATAGTAATAATAAATAATTATGCTATAAAGATTTTGCTAAGATTTGAATATAGAACTTAATTTATATGCAATGTTCCTTTATATTTAATTTATATTACAATTTTACATAAAATATCAGTTTACAACTTTTTGTAAAAATATTAATATGTTGTATTTTTGAACCTAGTGTTAAGACACTATGTTCATCCCATTAAAACATTTCCGTCTCTCACTTTACGCTGAATTTAAAATTGGGACCAAATATAAAGACACCTGTATATTACTAGAAAAAATCCTACAAGTAAAGTTTTTTTAAAGTTTCCTTAAAGAGAATAGAGAATTACAACTAGGATTTTAAGCTTTATATGTTACTAAATTTTACTAATATTTTGGCATGTCGTGGCACAGGGGTATGGCATGTATAAACTAGGCAGGCTATAGGTTCTATTTTATGGAAAATACTTTAATTTGATTTCCTCGCTTTGGTTTCTCGCTCGAGAAAAAGCCCGGCGTTGAGTACATTTTTTTTCATATATTCTTTAAATATTATAAGACTAGACTTACGTAACTATACAGATTTCCATATTTATTTAGGTTATTAAAAAAGTCCAGTTATTCATTTAACTTGAAAAAAATAATTTAAGCTAAATATAAAAAAAATTAAGAAATATAAATATAAAAAATACAATAAACTTCTTTTAGATATTCTATTGACTGGTCTCCTGTTTTAGTACCTACGATGTTTATAGATCGACTTACAGTTTTCGCTCAAGTGCGTCTAAAAGGGTGTTAAAAAGAAAGGAGAGCCCACAGTAGACTCTATCAACCTCTTCATCAATTCATATGGCTTCGTTTTGGGTTTATTGCGTACAATGGTTATTGTCTCCCTGATCCCTCTCTGTGTGGATCGTGAGAACTACGATGTTAATCGCGCGTATGACTTATATTGTAGCGTCATCGCGTGTCGTTTTAATATGAAGTTACACGTGGAAAATTTGAAAATGGAAATATGAATTGCTTAAGAAATCCACTTACAAAAAATCTGCACAGCACAGACAGGGGATGTACAGGACTGGCGGAGGGCGTTCTGATACATTACGTCAACTCGTGCTATTTATTGAAGAACACATTATTTGGTGGATTAAACGACAGAAAGGTTCCCTAGGTAACGATAACTCCGTTACCTGAGAAATCTATCTGGATAATTTATCTGGCCTTACCTAGCTGTTGAAAAATTCAATATCTCGCTATCAATCGAATAATAAGCTAAATATAAAATTGGCCCTTGACCAACATAATATTATAGCAAATTTAAACTGTAAAATTAATCAGGCAAACTTAACCAGGCACATACAACACGTTTTTTTTTAGCTTTACACGCGCACATGACAGGGTAGGCACAGGAAACCTACAAACGTTCCACCGAATTTGAGGCATTGTGCGCTAAATGGCAGGTTTTACATTGCTATCAGAGCAAAAAATATGACAATCTTAAACATTCAATCACAGAAACTTTCGATGAAACCCACATCCTGTCGCGTTTGCAAACGCACGCTTGTACCTTGCGCCACGACCGGCCTCTAAATTTAACACTTCCATCATTCATCATTCATCACTAAACGATGATGACTTTGAATATATTTTATTTGTTGTATTTACGCTTTATTCTAAGCGCATACATACATACATCCGTACAAGGTCATACAATAGATAAGGATTAATATAGCTGACACCGCACCGGTCTGAAACCGTGCCTGGAATGATATCCATCTACGACTTAGATAAAAATAAGATTTCCTTCAATTATTTTAAACTTTCACTCACAAGAACTGATAGCTAAACAGAGACAAGTGAGAAGCGGAATTGTGTTAATGAAAACGGAATGTTGGACACTCCGTTCCCATTAAAATACTTCCGCTTCTGTGCTTAGTGTTAGGACACTAGTTTTTTTTCTATCTACTCTGCTATATGCAGAATACAGCATGAAGATAAAAATACCACATAGGCTTTGAATCATTCCACGAATTATCCATTTGCGATTACAATTGTTTCAAACTAGAATTGATATCGCTGATTCAACGTAACTTAGCCACTTCCGAATATCTTCTCTCAAACTTTCATCAGAGTATCAAATTCAAACTAACTCGTCCGATTTTGCAAATGTTAATATTCAGCTCCTTAAACTTGGATCCTCTTAAATATGAAAATGGAGAATTGACTTCATACATATAACCAGACACATTTGGAATTAATAATATACACACAAAAACAAACGTAAAATAAAATTTTCTTTTCATGAAACTATTGAACAACATTAATGAATTCATATTTATATAGACTTTTCAGATACAAACTAACATTTAGCGATAATGAACTAAGAAGTTACGTTTATTTGCAAATACATTTTAATACGTTGCTTTATTAAAACAAATAAATGATTGAACGGAATGTCTTAACACTAGACATTCAAGTTCTCTCTGTCTACAATAAGTGTATCTTTTCAAACTCTGAATATTATAAAGTTTAATATATGCAGGGTGTTCTTCTTTTGATATTTCATGATGAACGAAATGAATTCCATAAGAATATTGTAAATATTTGTATGACACTTATGTAAATACAAAATGCGTGCTCAAAGCTTGCGTTAACGCGCTTCGGTGTTGGGTGTTATGGAAATGTAAATTATATTTAAATATATGAATAAAACAGCCTTAGAGACTTTCTCTAAGGCTGTTTTGAGTCGTTAGCTTGATCGGTATCTCTATTACATGTATTTCATTATAGTAATGGTTTTAAACTTTTTAAAACCTGTCGTAGCGCAAGGGCACGTGAGTTTATTATTTCTTCGCTGTAGTAACTAAGAAAAGCACTGCGTTAAGCTCCGCTACACAGCACACAATGCCTCTAAATAGGGGCGGAAAAAGGAAAATGAATTCTTACCACCTAGAAATATAGTTAAATATGGCATTGCAATAAATTATTATAATGTCTTTTGTTTTTTATTTTATAATATTCTTAAAATAAATATAAGTTGTTTGTGACAACAGAAATTATGTCAGTCCAATCATGTGATTCTATCTAATTAACATAAGAGAGTGACTATAAACGTGTTATTGTAAAACTTGTAATGATGAGAATGTGGCCAAGTGTAAATGCAGTCTCTTTTAATTAACAATTGTTTTTTTTTTATATTAAAATAATGTACAGTTTTATTTACTTTCTATACAATTCTATTTTATATAAAAGCTTGTTAAAACCCTAGAAAAAAATGTAAGATACAATATATATAAATGTAGCGTGCGTAAACGTTTTTGAATACCACTCACTCACTCAGCTTTATGCTACAGCCTAGTGTTAAGATACTCCGTTACAGTGCCGTTACCCATTTTCGATGAATTTGCGTGTTGAGTGGCGGAACTCAACTCCGCGCTTTTGCCTTGTTACCAGAGCGATGAAATGAAACATTAAATATTTAAATTGAAAATATTAAATATTTCATTTCCTTGAATTAAAAATTAAATTATTAAATTATTACATTTTTCCTTTTCCTCGTTTTTGAATACCCGTCACTCAAATATGTTCTGATTTTGTACGTTAGTAAATATTATTACTTTCGTGAATAATGAATATACTCTTGTCTATATGGAGATTTTTGTGTTGCCAAAACTAAGAGATCGTTAAAGTAAATGAGTAATGAAAACATACTAGACAAGCCCTTGGAAATATGCACAATATACGATTTTTAAAAAGTTGTATTTTTAAATAGCTTTTAATGTGTAGGAAGTATAACTTTGTATTTACTTATTAACGTTAAATATTATATTTACCTTCACACCGTATTGCGTACATGCATGCACACGCAGGACAGGCAGAGGGGACTTGGGAACTTAGTGTTAATACTCTCCGTCCTATATCTCATTTTCCGCCGAATTTGAGGTATTGTGCGTTAAGTAGCATTATTCAAATATTAAATTAAAATATTAAATTACATAATGACCATAACATAATTTTAGAACAAGTCAAAAATCTACGAACTTTACATTTTTGCAGCAAAGTTGTAATGGTCAATACTGAATGCTTATTAAGAATATTTTCACACAGAAATAAGGAAACCATTTTTTTTTAATTTTCAACCAAAATCGCACTCATCTTGGTTTTTTTTCGGAATCATATTTTAAGCTTCAAAAAATGAATATGCGAATGTAAATGTGACAGTTTGTGGGTTCGATCACTATATGAGATAATGAAATATTTAATATTTTCATTTCTTCGCTCCGATAAACAGGCAAGGCTGTTTATCGGAGCGAAGAAATGAAAATATTAAATATTTCATCAATCATATGCAATGCCTCATTCGGCAGAATTTCGGAATGGGAAGTCTTAATGGAATGGTCAAAATAATATGATTTGGTACTACAAAAACACATTTTATGGCTTTTAGCTAACATCTTTTAAATGCCTTAATCATATCTTTATTTGAGCATCAAACTCTATCTAGCATATAGCAGAGGCCCTGAATTTGAGGCTTTGCGTGTTTGTTTTGTTTCACAACCTGTCGGTTTTACAATATTACGCTTATACCCCCGTGCCACGAAAGACATCTAATTTCTCCTTACTTATATTAAAATAAAGAAGTAACAAGGTGGATCAAAATGTCCGTAATACTAGATATGTGTTTTTTTTTAAATCATACGCTACTAAGTTATTTTGAATTCATAGAACAGATATATATAATAGCATACCCGGTGTCACGTTCCATGCTCTCTCTAAGGAATACTGTACAAGTATATAGTAACAAATATATACTTACTCTCGTATTCCCTTGATTTGGAACTTTGTGTAAAATATCATAGAGCGACATATTTCCGCTTGTTCAGTGATAAAAATTTAAAAACGTATAAAAATTTAAACGGTAAATAAGTTGTAACAAGCGTATAAGAATTTCATTATAATGCATTATTTAAATTTTTATACGTTCTTAAATTTAGTATTTTTCTTTCTTAAATGTGTAATAACACTTTAAAACTAGTAAAAATAACCTTTTATTTTTTGTAATTTATAAAACGTAAAAATATTTACTCTGAGTTGTCTTTTAGAGATAGACATATGCTCTCGGACTTTTTTTGACGTGAAAACGTCTTATAATTCAGTGGATCCGGCTGCACGCACCAAAAAACATGACGTTATATGGCATTACCTCGCTCTAAAGCGGTTCATTTAAGACTTGAAGTGCACGCGAGAGCCCGGAACGAGCGACAAAGAGGCACAGTCGGCCTCCGCGTTCTGCAGCTGTCGACATCTGTCTCTCTCCTACTTAAGTAAGCGATGCGTCCGGGTGGATAGTGCGCTTAGGCTTATCGCTACACCCCAGCGATAAGCCTAAGCGCAGACGCTCTAAAAAGCGTCTTATTAGATTCAGATGACGCCATTACGGCCGCGAACGCCCCTTTTATAAGTAGGGTGCACACTAGACACAAAAAACACTTACACCGTCGTCGACGGAATCGACTACGAAGCACATTAGATTATCTGTCGGCCCGTACGCGCATTGGCGTGTCCGGGTCCAGCGGTTAGGAAATTTAGCTCTCCCTTAGAGTAGTCTAACTTGCCCCAGTCGCGGCTTCACGTCGCGGCTGGTTTGCTTAGAATAGGGAAAATCCCAGCCCTATCGCCGGCCGCAAGCCTAGGTTCGAGCCCCGCAGGGGGCGCCCTTGCCGCCGCCGACATCCTCTCAAGCAGCCACGTAGTGCCTCCTATCTTCAGGGACAGAGTACCCTCTTCCCTCCCCACCCGGTGTCGCTGTAAAAGCCAGTAGGGCTAACAACAAATTGTCATGTTCGAAAAAAAAAAAAATCTCAGTAGAGCGACACCTCCGCTCCCGCTCTTGAACGCATAATCGCGTCGCTTTACGTAATAAATGTATAAACATAGCTGTTAGCATTCCAAGGGCGAGGTTGAGTTGACAATAAGAAGTTTTATGGTCGAAGTAAAAAGTGGATGTTTTTATACTAAAATGGAAAAAGACTGGAATATTTTTATATTATCTTGTATTCAAATTGTATTGAATATTTTATTCATACTGTTTCCTCTCATATATCTGGATTAGCAGAGGGAACTTGGGAACCTAATGTTAAATATTTCGATCCCATTAATATACTCGTACTTCTGTTCCCCTTTATACGCCGAATGTTGAGGTATTATTAGGTATCTTGCGATAATTGACGATAGTCAACATCGCACTTTACCTACAAAGCGCTTACAGGCAAAATAGCTTCCTATTACATTTATAATATTTTGGAATATATCAATTTTACTTTAAAATATCATATTTATGTACTAAATTGTCAAACGCTGACCTTAACTGGATAAAACCAATATCACTTAAACTAGAACCAAGAAGGTACTACACAGAATTACATTGCGACGTTAATTACAAGGTCCGATGACCGAGCGTCACTGAAACTGAAACTTATCATCAACTGTTACGTGCAGGTTCACTACAATTATATATTATGAAATATGTTTATATCACATTTGCTTGGAATATCTTCGAATCGAATAACTTGTATTATTTAGTCTCTTCGGGGTGTATATGTTGTGAATTCTATTCCCTCTCAAGGATATAACGTATTTCATATATTCCTTTTCATAAACTGTAATAAGGAGGAACTGCCAGGTCTTGAGGTCCGTAAGCCAACACTCAATTGAATATTGAATTTTTTCGACACGTTAAACTGTATATAAATTAACTATTTTTTATTCTTCCTCTTAAAACAGATTGACTAAGCGCCATAAGATCATCTCCAGATATAATAGAAAATAAAATGAAAATAGAGCTTAAAGAAATATAAAGTCAAATTAAATGTAGAGCTCTGAAGGCACGGTCTACGGCCCTCTGGTGTCACAGACTGATGATATTGTAAAACTTTCTTCCACGTAATTTACATAATAAATGAACAAAACTATGTTACTAAATAGCAACCTTTTGGATTAACAATCTTGCATACATATTTTTTTTCAGCTTCACACTGTATCCTGCTTATGCAAAATAGAGGGAACTTGGGAACCTAGTCTTAAGATACTTTTTTTCCATTAAGGCACTTCCGTTACCTCTTTCCACCAAAAATAAGGTAATGCATGTTAAGAGGTGGAACTAAAGTGAACTGAAAAATGAAGATATTTAATTTCCTCGAGTGGAGATCGAACCTACAATCTATCGTGTTTACAGTCGCACGCTTGTGCCTCTGCGTCATGACAGCCTCTCATTTATAATTTATTAAGGTATGTTACAACCAATTCGACACCATTTTACCATGTTGAATGTTTTCATATCGCACACGGGCTGTTATTATATTGGCTCAATCTCGCCTCGGTGAATAAGGAAACGGAGTGTGTGTCATAATACTAGGTCCCCTCTGCCCAGCTATATTTGAGATACAGCTTATAGCTAAAAATATTTATTTAATGGTAAATAACATTGTTTTGGTTTCACCATGCTACATAAAAGTGTCGATTCTCGTTTTCGCGCTTTTACGTGTAGTATTCTACATGCTCACTGACATGTTACGACGACAGCCTAAACAAATAAGGTGTATCGGAAGCCCATTTATAAAAACATACAAAAATTTAAACGTAACGGAATTTGAAACCGCGCCTATTAGAAACCGCCCAAGCGCTCTGACCCATACGTCCTAGTCTAGCTACATTAAAATTCTTATTCGCATGTTACAACATAGTTGCATTGTTAGAATCTTTGCAAAGACGTTTTTATAAATGTTAGGTTTTTAAAAAAATAATTTTATATACTTTATCCAACTTAATAAATTACTCTATTTCAATCTGAACATTGATTGGAAAGTAAGATTGAACGATATATATAAATTACTTTAGCTTTAACTAGTTTAAAAATGAAAATAAATCTAACTCTTGCATCTATTTGAACTAAAGCAGCTAGTAAGACTGGAAACGCGATGATCGAGTTCGAACACCATTCGAATGGCAAACAAATATATGAATTTAAAAAATGTTTATAACAAATTGAATTCTGACAGAAAATGAAGAGCGTTAATACAAGGTTCCCAGGTTCCTTCTGCCCACCCTGATATAGTAATTAATAATTATTTATAGTTATAATTAATGCGCAGCGGCACAAGCGTGTTACTGTAAGCATGACAGGTTGTGGGTTCGATCCCCACTCCAGGCAATGAAATATTTAAAATTTTCAATTTAAATATTTAATATTTTCATTTCTTCTCTCTGGAAATAAGGCGAAGCGCGGCATTGAGCTCCGCTACTCAACACGCAATACTTCATAATAGTCGGAAAATGAGGAACGGAACGGAAGGTCCAAACACTAGGTTCCCAAGTTCCCTCTGCCTACCCGGTCTTGTACTAAATACAGCATGAAGCTGAGTAGAGAGAAAGAGCCTCTATTTTAATCCATTCTCCATGCAAAGAAAATATTTGACAGTGACATATAATTCAATGATATATATATAGTTCAGGAGACTTGGTCAATCATAGTACATAGTACATTAATCAAGTATTTAAATTTGTAACCTATTAACTGTAAAGTCTGGCCCTGAATAATAAATAAAGGCAATGACTACGATGACGGATGTTAAAAATTATACCAACCGAAATGAGAGCAGAGAGCCTCGTCCCTTCTTGAAGTCGGATAAAAATTGTCAAAATTATTTTAATGCAGCTTAAATATATCAAGTGTTTTGGACGTATTTTCCAAAACAATATAGTCAAATCACCAAAGTCATTTTTTAACTTCACATACTACTGTACTGTATCCCTTACATGGTAGGATAGGTACATGGTAGGATTGAAACTTAGGAACAAATTGCGTTAAATGCAGATAGAGTTCTATTTAATTTGGTCGTCCATTAAACAGTGAAGTGCTTAATGTATGCAAGCCCATTAAAAACTTCAGGAAGAATTTACAATGTTAATATTCTTTATAATATTGCAGGACTATTAAAACTATAGTAGAGAATGTGTTAACATTTCTTAACGTTAGAAAGTGTTTGTTACAAAAATTTAAATGAGGCCCTTATAATGGATAACTTATTTCCTCAAGTAGAAATCGAACTATCTACATATATACACAAGCTTGGGCCACTGCGCCACGAAAGGCCTTGAAGTTTGAATGTTCAATCTTCAAGCATTCATATACTAAATAAAAAGTTTATAGCATTTTAATATCTCTATTCTTCCCTTCATTTTATGTTATAACTTTGTAAACCACGCCTATAAAAGTTTTTGTAATAAAAGTTTTCACAATTTCTACAAGTCAACACAAGCTTGGCTACTTTCAAATTGCTTATGGATGCGTTTTCTAACTTCACTGGAGTAACGTTATGCTTTACGTGACTGGTGAAATAAAAACAATCCTTCTAATATTATATTATGTTATAGTTTATGAGGATGAAGGTTTGTTCTACTTTCACGCAAAAATTACTTAACGTATTTGATGAAAATTTACAGTAATAACTTTTAAAGTGATAATTTTTCAGTCTAAAATACGTTAGACTCGATATTTAAAAAAAAGTTATAAGTCAAAGGTCAAATTAACTGCTGATATGACTTTTATACAATATGTTTTCATGCTGCATCCTAATATTTTTGAAGGAACATTATAATCGTTTATAGACAGTTATAATTAATTCTCTCTTGTCTCCTGTTCCGGTCGATGATTTATGGCATTGCATGTTCAGTAGCACCAACGCCATGCCTTGCCGCATTACCACAGAATATAGAATGTAAAATATTTAATTTCTTCGTGTAGGAATCGAATCCACAACCACGCTTACAGCCAGTCATAATCAGTTTGCAGACAAAGCTCAAAAATCTTTAAAACTTTTAATATATGTAATGGATATATCGATCAAGCTAACGACTAATTGCCTCTAAGGTTATTTTATTCAGATATTTGCATATTACACATTTCCATAATACTGAATTTCGAAGTACCTTTTTGCGAACTAAAGATGAGGATGAAATTGCGATTTTATGTGAATGTAAAATATTCAAAATTAAAAAAGATTAGAAATACAATACAGTTATGATAATTTTTAGTTATTTCAGTACAGACTAATTTCACATTGATGTTAGTAGTTACATTCTATTCTTGGAAAGTTTTACGGGTGTTATATACAGTTTTTCAGCAAAATTATTACTTTTAATGATGATTAATCATCACCAATCATCATAGTTTAAATTTATTTTGAAGTGGTCCGTCACGTGTACATACGTATTCCGCACATCGTAGGTTAGAGTTCGGAACCTAGAGTTAAGCAACTACGTTCAATCGTTAGTTTAATTTAATAAAGTAATCCTTTAAAATTTAAACTTTTTAGTTGGTTATTATAAAATGATGTTTTGTATAATCTATCGCTTGACTTGATACTATCGGGAGTGGCTTTGAAGTGTAAGGCCCATTGTAATGTCCTGAATTTATTGGCAATGTCGTTTGAGAGGAACGTGAAATACGCAAGAACAAGTGAGCTCACAACGATAGATCGCACGAGCAAACCGCGGTTTGTAACTGACGCTCATGGAGATAGTTCTAAACATTTACATAATTGCTCTGATATTTTCATTGAAAATGAATTGACTAGATTTATAAATTGTACCTAGAGTTAAGCAACTACGTTCAATCGTTAGTTTAATTTAATAAAGTAATCCTTTAAAATTTAAACTTTTTAGTTGGTTATTATAAAATGATGTTTTGTATAACAGAAAAGTAAATAATAATTCATTTGATGTTTATTGGTTTGATGTAAAAAGAGTTTTATCGTACATTTGCTTTCACGCATATATTTCATCCTTTATTAATTCCAGATCTGCCTAAATTTATTCATGAAGTCAAATTTTCATTTGCATGTTTAAGGAGCTAAATAATACAGTTTAGTAATATGCAATGTTTTTATGAAATGTATAGTATTGTCATGTAATGACGCATAAATTCCTATATCTTTTGATTGCGTTGATTTGGAAGTTTATATTTTTCTGTGCTGGACTAAAGGAATACCTGACTATATACCTGAATGTTTCATACTGATTTCCAGCTGTTACCTCCGTGTGATCTTGAGTAGAAGGAACAGATGGACAGATAAATAAAGAAGTGATTCTGTAAGAGCTCCTTTCGAGGTGCAAAATCTTAAAAAAAAATTCTGTATCGGAAAAACGCAAGTTGAACGGTATATGACTATAAATATGGAATAAATAACTTACTACTAATAATTCTTTATTCAATTAGGCCATTATAAGCACTTTTGAATCGTGAAGTTACACAGAAATATGCGTAGTGTCAGTCCTACAGGAAGCTACCACTGTCTCGGATGGAGGGTCTGCTGAAAAGAGCCGACAAGAAACTCAACACTCTTTTCAAAGTGGATCGCAATTCAATACAAACGATATATGTCAGTCTGTCGGTTGGTCATGCTGTGCTCTGTGCCGGCAGCAGAAGGGCTATTGGAGAAGCTCCAGAGTTCTTGTCTACAAAAAATAAAACTTATTCAAAGTAATAGTGAAAAAATGTCTCTTTTCCAAAGATAAATGATCGATTAGTGTGAAACTAGATGAAGTATGTTGCTGTTGTTTCGTTGAAAACTTTTATATCCTTTCTCTTAATCATGTTGTAGGTAGATACAATGTATAAGACTTAGCCTTAACCTTCGGCTTTGGCTTTGGTTTATTTAAATTTTTGGTTCATATAAATCATGTTCACATTTAAAATCTAGAAATATTGATATTTTTTATATAAAAGCAAGAAAAAATATAATTTTTTAATCAAATATTACTACTAGTACACGAAAATGAAAATTACAATAGCATCCTGGTGCTTAAAAAATATTAAATATATTATTATGAAGCCAGTCGTGGCGCGGCGGCACAAACGTGTGACTTCAAATGGTAGGTTATGTGTTTGATCCCCATTTCAAGTTTTCTTTTCTTTGCTCTGATAACAAGGCAAGAGAGTCCCGTCACTCAACAAGCAATGCCTCAAATTCGGCGGAAAGTTGGGGTACGGAAGTGGAACGCAGTGTCTTAGCACTCGGTTCCCACATTCCATCTACCTACCCTGCCACGTGCGGAATACAGCGTGAAGCTAATCAGTAACAAATATATACTAAATCTAAGGAATTTCTAGCATTTCTTTGGTTAGCAAATATAATAGCGAAATTTCATTAAGCAGTCTATTTTTAGAGAGCTGTTAAGGAATGTTAGCGAAATCGCTTGACTTGATACTATCGGGAGTGGCTTTGAAGTGTAAGGCCCGTTGTAATGTCCTGAATTTATTGGCAATGTCGTTTGAGAGGAACGTGAAATACGCACGAACAAGTGAGCTCACAACGATAGATCGCACGAGCAAACCGCGGTTTGTAACTGACGCTCATGGAGATAGTTCTAAACATTTACATAATTGCTCTAATATTTTCATTGAAAATGAATTGACTAGATTTATAAATTGTATATATCAAAGAAGTATTTATATACTATTTTGATTTTTCTAGAGTTAATGTCTTCTTGGTACTTTTTTTAATTATAGTTATTTTTAGCTTTAGCAGTCATCTTTTAATATATTCTTACTCGACTCTCTTAAAAAAATATTTTCGTCAACTATTTTTTTTACGAGCGTCTGTTTATTTCTCTGTAATAAGTAAAAAGGAAATAATAATATACACTTTTCATTTTTTGTTTCCTTCAGGCAATAATTATTTAGAAATTTGATACTCATAGCACAGTCTGAATTTATTTCAATACTGAAATTGTCGCGTGCTTATTATTTATGTAGTGATGTGATGTAGAACCCCGATTATTATTCAATATTATTTCTTATTTCATACTGGTTTTTGAGTAAAAATCCGTTATATAAAATACTATGAATAAATATTTTTCTAACTATTCTTTTGTAATTAAAGAGAATTTAGGAACCTAGTGGTAATATTTATAATCAGGAACTGGCACTGTATTACTTTTGTGGTGAAAACTACAGTAAGGGGTTAAAAAGTAAGAAAAATTACAAAATCTTATTATAATTAAATTAAAAAAATAAACGCATAGAAAATTATTATGGTGGAGAACATATGGCTTAGTGGTCAGAAACTTAGCTTGGAAAGATTCCAAGAGGCACGGGTACAAACTCTGCTACGTTCAAATTTTTGTTACGTTTTCTAAATAAGTACAATACAAATATTCTCCACGCAAAAATTTTAGTCGTTTCCCAAATATGTTTTAACGATTCTAAGCCATACTTGGTATTTACAAGTGCTGAAAAATACTTACATACAAATACGGTGATTGTGAAAATATAGAATTATCAAAGATCTTATTATAATATTCTTTTATATGTTTATTTTACTATCAATCAATGTCAAAAGAGGGTTTCATGTAATATATTGATTGATAAAATTACGTACATAAATGGGCTAAAGAGAGATACTTTGGATGTGTCTACTTTTACATTATAAAAATATTTCAATAAGATTTGTAAACGCGACAGGTTGTAGCTTATATTAATCGAGTAAATTAAACATTTAATATTTTCATTTCTTCGCTCTGGTAACAAGGCAAGGTGCGGCGTAGAATTTCGCCACTCAACACATAATGCTTAAAAATTCAGCAGAAGTTGGGGAACGGAAGTGTCTTAATAAGAACGGAGTGTCTTAACACTAGATTC
>DWMZ01002380.1:0-14219 GCA_018249855.1 Eueides tales michaeli | reverse complement strand
TGTCAAAGAAACCATTTAGACTAGTTTCAGTGTCTAATAAAGCACCTTCGCCTCCCATAAAAGTTTGCACCCAGCCAGGATGCATGGCGACGCATAAAATGTTATGTTCTTTTAGATCTATGCTCATAGATTTTGTTGCTGCATTTTGTGCTGCCTGAAAGTTAAAAAAAACGATACAAATAATATATATTAATTAAAAATATAACAAGGAATCTTGTAGCGCAGTGAGATAGTTTCTATTTAAAACAAAAAATATGGATTTTAGTTCCATTTTGACAAATTGTATTCGTTTTAAGTACGCTTTTTTGCAGTCTCTTTCAGACTTGGAAAAAAAGTGATACTGGTAAACAATAGTTGAAAAATCTCCGGCAAAATACGAGCAATTAGTAAATTTTATCTCAACTTTTTTTACTTTTTTGATAGAAAAGTCAAGACAGACTCGCGTACGAGTCACCTGATGGTCAGTGATCACGGTGTAACACTGGGGCACCTATAGCCCTAGTATTACACGGGGCGTTGCCGGCTTTTAAAGTGGATGGGCGCCGAGACCAGGCATTACTCAATGCGAAACGCAGTGACCAAAGTCACTAATTAACACTGTTTTGAATGCCGGGGGTGGTAATAATTCGGTTGAGTCTGCGTATGCAAGTTGCCATTGGTAACTACGTGATTCCTGTGACGTGACACATCCCACTTGGGAGGGAACATGGGAACCTAGCAATAAGACACTCTGTTCCGTTTCTAACTTTTCGTAGAATTTAAGACATTGCGTGTTGAAGGTGGAACTAAACGCCGCACAGGGCCTTGTTACCAGCGCGATATAAATTATATATTAAATATCACATTTGAAAATATTAAATATTTAACTTTTTCAAGTGAGCACAACACAAGCTGTCCTTAACAGTCTCACGTTTGAGCGTAGCGACAGGCCTCTAGGACCTAAAACAGTATATCCAAATTTATCTCTATATACGCTCTCCGAGGAGTCCTCATGCTTTTAACGTGATCTTCCTTCAATATCGTATATGTTTCATTTCGAAGGTCAACCGAGTTCTCCCCTTAACTCTATTACCAATCACCTTTCCTTTTTAAATCTTTGGACTCATTGGTGCGCCTCGCCCTAACACCGCGCACGTATAGTCCACATGGTGGGGGAACGCTACAGCCATCTAGAGGGCTAGCAGGAGTCGCTAAATGCCTAACGAGGCTATGTGCAAATATAGAGTAAATACCTTTGAACATCTGTAAGGGTACTTTGCGCCACCGGTGTTCTCGGCGATAGAGCCCAGTTTCGAGCTTACGTTGACAATGGCAGCTCGTTCTATACTCACTGGCTTGTCGCTGTTTATTACAGCTGCTTGCTTCAGCAATGGAAGCATAGTCTAAAAATAAAACGGTTTTATTTATTTACGAATTGTATACATTACTTAGTATCACAATCCAAATCACAATATATATAACAGATTAATCATTGAGTGGATGGATTTCCTATTTTTCAGGGTAGGCATTGAGAATATAATAACCCAGTAATAAGACCGATTTCCCAATTTCTGACAATTTCGTAAGGCATTTCGTGTTGAAAGTCTAAATTATAGAAATTTAAAATAAAATCTTACTTACCTTAGTTAATAAAATAGGCGCAACAGTGTTGACCAAATAGTTACTGATTAGTTCTTCTGCCTTAATCTCTTCCAGGGTGGGAAAATTTTGAATGCCGGCTACGTTTATTAACATGTTCAGACCGTTGTCACCTACCACACTCTTTATATTTACTGCTAAGTTATCATATTTCGCAAAGTCTTTTACATCTGAAACGTAAAATATATTAATCGGTAAATAATTGGATCAACAAATTAGTTTTGAGGCCTGTCTGCGCAATGGCATAAGCGTAAACTAGGTAATACGCAGCGTTGAGTTTCGCCACTCAACACGCAATGCCACAAATTCGGCGGTAAGTGGAGAACGGAAGTGGAACGGAGTGCCTTAACTGGGCACCTTTTCCTGGACTTTTTCCTAGACACAGCGTGAAGCTGAAAAAAAATAGCTTACAACTTCTCTAGTATATATTGATATTAATATAATTCATTTTCGAATATATATCATACTGTTGACTGTAGTGATTTCTACAGTTATAGGATTTCAAACTCGGGAAACCGAGCAGGAAAACATATATATATATATGTGTATATATATATATATATATATATACATATATATATATACATATATATATATATATATATATATATATATATATATATATATATATATATATATATATATATAATGTTTATAGAAATATATTAAATAATTACCTAATTGTGAGACATGTACGTTTTTGTTCTCCTCCGCAATTTTCTTTATATCCTGTAATGAGATTGATATTGTTATTGTTGTGAGCTTATTGTTAGAATATTATTATTTTTTTGGTTAAAGAAAAGTATTCGGGCAGTTTTATAGCAAATTCGGGCCATGCCAAATTTTGCACGCTTGTTATAATAATGTGTACGTCTCATTTACTAGTCTAAATTAACTACACGGTGTGTAGAATAACTATATATAAAAAAACAAAATTGGAAATGAACCTACACCCAACACATCAACAGAGGCACAATAATTTGTGCTCTGTGGCATTCTAAATAATGAATATAGATAAAAATCGATAATATAGATAAAAAAAAAACAATTAATCTAGTAGTGCTTATTATCAGGTAAGTGAATGATAACAATGACAAATATTAAATATATGTTTAAATATATTAAAATTATGCTTGGCATTGTCATTTGTGTCATGTTTTCCGGTAAAAATAATATTGCAGTAAATTCTAAACGTTTTTACTACAAAGTGGAACTAATTTAAAAGAAAAGAAACAAAGAACTTCTATAAAAGAAATTGTTTGAATTGAGAAATAGTAAAATTTATAGTAAGGTATATACAGGTAAAAAAAAAACACATTTAATGTTATTTTTTCAAATATTATCTCATAGGTCACTCCGCCTTTATATACAAATACTGAAGAAAACTAAAATATTTTTAATAATGATCAAACTAAAGCGTGCAAGTAAATTGCTTGTTTGTACTTCTTAAGAATATCTCATATAAGTGAAGGCCTGTCGTGTCGCAGCGACACAAGCGCGTGACTGCGGACAGGTTGTGGGTTCGATCCCCACTGAAATATTTAATATTTTTAAAAGCAATAATTAATATTTTTATTTTTTCGCTCTGGCAACAAGGCAAAGCGCGGCGTTCATCGCGCGGCATCATGTTCGGCGGAAAGTAGGGTTACGTACTTAATACTAAGTTCAAAAACTACCTCTGCCTACTCTGCCATGTGCAGGATACAGCTTGAAGCTGAGAGAGAGAGAGGGAGAGAACACAAGCACATTGAACTTGACCTTCAAGTGTTGATAAATGACAACATAAATATTTACACTATTTTAATGGTAATTTCACTTCACTTATCACTTAAAATGAATCTATTCCTTTTCATATTTTATTTTTATAAAATTCTTTCCTAACCTCTATTTTGTAAATAAAGTATTAAATAAAATAATATCAAAAAACATTTACCTCAGTCAATATGTAATATGTCGCAAAAATATGTTCAGCTTTTTTGTTTTTAAGCAAATATTTGACCATCCCTAATCCTAGGCCTGACTCACTTCCTGTTATTAACACTGACTTCATTTTAAGTTATTTTTGATACAAAATTGACTAAAACAACGTACTATTAACATGAGAGCCGAGCGAACACTGAGCGAATGTAATGACTGCAGAATATTTTATATCTATAGGAAATTTTAACCACCATACATATATTAGAAAGAGACAACGTATTGGTGGCAGGTCTGGCCGGATCTGATTCAGGCAGTTACTGACATTCAGAATGGCGAAAGGTATAGAGCTGTATTAAACATTTTATATTATATTCTTTTCTGTGAGGCCCGTCGTGGCGCAGCGGCTCAAACGTGTGACTGTAACCGACAGGTTGTGGGATCAATACCCACTCGAGGGGAAATATTTAATATTTGATATTTTATTTCTTCGATTTGAGATTTTATTTATATTTTCCTTTTAAAAAAGCGCGGCGTTGAGTTCCGCCACTCAACACGCAATGCCTCATATTCAGCGGAAAGTAGGAAACGGAAGGGAAACGAATGTCTTAACACTAGGTTCCCGAGTTCCCTCTGCCTACCTTGCCTTGTGCGGGATACAGAGTGAAGCTAAAAAATAAAAAAAATATATTTTTTGGTTTTTTATCTTCATATATATTTGAAATTCCACTAACATTGATTTGTAAGTATTTGTATGGTCTTGCATTAGTTCACGCTAATTTGTGGGGCATGTAGTAGTCTCTGGTATCTACACAGATACATACTGTTTAAATTTCAGGTGCGACTTTTTTCTTATACTTTCGAAATAAAGTTTAGAAATCTATTCTATATTATAATAATATTTCTCATATTTGTATATATGTATATATGCAAACAACTCATTGACTTCAATGTTAGTAACCTCTCATTGAGTGATCTCTAGTCTGACATTTAATTCCCGCGATTCCCACTGTTCCCCGAGGTTCCCAAGATCCCAACGAATCCGACTCCCAAAGTTCCCTGACGCTACCAAGGTTCTCAATGATACCAGATTCCCTGAGGTTCCCAAGGTTCGCTGAGGTTCCCATGGATACCGGGGTCCTGGGTGATCTAGTATTCATAATTTAAATTTACATGTCAAAATATTAAAAGGGACCATTTCTGAATAATTACTGTGATTTCAAGTTGTAGACGGTCAAATAAAAATCCGCATAATATGTACATACATAATAAGCAAATACGACGACGAGATATGGGTCCAGGTCATCGTTGGCTAGGGCTCCAGACTGAGGAGCATCACCATAAAACACGCCAAAATACTACCTTCTGCATCCGGTTTTTGATCGAACAGCTAAGTGGTAACCTCTTAAGATGTTGGTTGACACTTTTCGCTGTTAAATACCTTCAATTTAAATATATTTAATTTGTGATTAGTAATATATCTATATATCTAATAATTATAAAAATTAATTATAAAATAATTACATTTTATTTATCGTCCATGAGTCCACAAAAATGCGTTCAGATAAATCAGATGTGTGGTCGTCGGATACGTTGAATGACTTGCACAAGTTTTGTACGTGCAAAAATATTTTCTTGTCTTCACGCATGTCTGGTCACTTTGTGTCATACTTTGGATCCATTTTCGATCATTATAAATATCGCATCCACAAATCTTACAAGTTTTCATAACACTCTAAAAGTAACATTAATTATGAGCGAAACGTCGACGTTATATTATAGTTTTGATACATAAATATATGAATCTACCAGAAAAATAATGCACTCATTAATCCACAAAAATATGCTAAGCTATAATCAAATAAGAAATGACTTGCATAAATATTTTAGTATTGCGTAGTACGGGGATTGAAGTAATGAAAACAGAAAACATTTACCTAAGGTTACCAAGTCATCTTTACGCTGTCTCCACATGGCAGGGTAGACAGAAGGAACTTGGGAAACCTAGTGTTAAGACACTCCGTTCCGTTCCCCACTTTTCCCAGGATTTGACGCAACGCATGTTAAGTGGCGGAATTCAAAGCGGCGCTTTACCTTATTACCAAGGCGAAGAAATGAAAACATTAAATATTTCATCTGAAAATATTAAATATTAAACTTCTTCGAGTAGCGATCGAACCCAACACCGTTTATCGTGTTTACAGTCACACACTTGTGCCCCTGCGCCACGAGAAGCCTCATCTGGTAGTTCTGGCACTCAATTCTTTATATTAAAAACAAAAAAACAATAGGGTGCCTTTGACAAATATATAAAAAATTATATAAATTTATTTATTACACAATTCGTACCAAAAAATTATAACAACTTATGTATCTAAATGTTTTATTAAAAATTAAAGGAAAATAAAACAAAAATAAAACATTTTTTACTTTTCTATAGAGTGCCAATGATTAATTTCATTTATCGTTTAAAACTCGCCTTCTCATCATTTGATCAGAAGCTCAAATCATTCAAGTCACACAAGTAATAAGTGTTTTGTGAAGTTATACGACTTGCGTGACGAGGCAATATATTATATAGAGAAGTATGAGTAACGAAACATGATTTTGTGTAATTATTCTAATGAGGCGATTGTACATCGATCTGATTGCAATCGATGATTATTCGTTTGATTCCTACTTAAGTAAAATATTTATTTCCATTTCCTCGGCTACCCAATTACTACAACTATAGCCAACTTTTTTTTTTTTTTTTATGGAAAAGACACGGCAAACGAGCGTGCGGGTCACCTGATGGTAAGTGATCACCGCCGCCCACGGGCCCGTGTAGCACCAGAGGAGCTACAGGAGCGTTGCCGGTCTGTAAGGTGGATGGGAACTGGGGCCCGGCATTACCCAATGCGAAACGCAGTGGCCAAGGCCACTACTTAACGCCGGTTTTAAATGTCGAGGGTGGTAACAATCCGGTCGAGTCTGCCCATGCGTGTTGCCATTGCTGACAACATGACTCTTCCACTCGTACTTTAGTCGCCTGTTACGACACCATCAGTACCAGGGTGATCCTATTCGAAGCCGGTATCACACGGCAACTACGCCGAATCTGTGTCTCTAGTGTGATCTGTGTGTCTATACTGTGCCTTTTTAATATATTGTTTAAAGGATATTATCATCTTTTTACAAAAAAACAGTAAAAAGATTGTGTCCGTACATCGAATGAATTTGCAAAAAAAGACAATGTCCCCTATATTGTTTTCTTGCAAACTCATTTTTTCATTAATTTTTGCCTTTTTATGTTTTTAGCTGTTCGTTACTTTGAATGTTTGTTTATCATCTTGCTCGTAATCACACATTTCTGAGCTACTTGACCGATTTTAACGAAACCTTTTTGTTGTGTAGCTATTAGATTTGGGCAGGTTCTATGTAGGTTATATTCGATTGATTGTGACGACTACACCTAGTGTATGACTGTAGTACTCAAACCATATGATAAGAAATGATTTACTATGTCCTTATCAAAAGTTGTCAAACGCATTGAGTGTTTTACATTGTCATATAAAAATTAAAGATCTGGAACATCTGATAAACAAGTACAGCTCAACTATAAGGAACAAAGAAATATCGCTTTAGTGAAAGAAATTAAAAATGTCCGACATTTTCATTGATATATAGAGATTAAAGATCTGGAATAGTGATGAAGAATTGATGAAGAAATATAAATATCGATATGAATAAAATTGAAGCGTCTATCTATGATTTCAAAATTATCGTGTTTTTTTCAAGGGCACGCAAAGTTTTTAAAATTCTTCGCTAGTGTCAAAACGCAAACAAACAATTTAACAAAAAATGTCTGCGTGAATTTCTGCACCAATTTTTAGCAGCACCAATTTTTCGGGACATTCACTGCTCTACAGAAAGGGAAGAGAGTTGTAAAATAATATATTCTTTTTCCCAGAATTGCCACAGGCTAGGGATTTATAAGGGAAAACCAGAAATACGTCTGCCGTACTGGCTTAAACAGGTATGAAATAGCAAAATAATATTCAGTAAGATTCGACAATTCTCGCTAACAAAATGAAAAAATCAAAATAAAAGTCCGATAGCTTACATTTCACACCACTGTGGGTATGCGAACCTGGATTACTTTACCCTCTTGCACGCCTATCTCCTACGACAGCAGTATCCTACATTAAACATTTTCTTACCCCTATCATCTCCGATAGTAGAAACCTACCGCTAAAATCGACAGGTGATCCCGGCTTGTCTTAAAGCTAAACATACTCAATGCTATAATCCGCATCAAAGGCTTTACCGATCCTCCGTCTCCGTTCCATCGGAAACAGGAAGGTTGAGAGTATACCTGTCTCGCACATACGCTGTCATTACTAACTGTCATAATTACTAACTAATTAAATAGTCTATAATTCAGCAATATACAGACCTACGGTGATGGACAAAGAAGTATGTTCATGATGCCGGCTGGACTTCGTCTGTCGGCGTATATAGACCGGTGTCCTTGGGAAGATGTGAATAACAGTGTGATTTTGGAGCTCCCCGAATGACGAAGCTGCCCTATTTATGTAGGCACTTGCCCCTAATCCGGGGGTAACAGGGCTTACCTATCCTTAACCCTTTATATTAAATGCATATATGTACACCTAAAATCTCGAAACATGCCTTTTGCATCGTGGAATGTTCGCACCCTCTTGGATAATGCAGCAAATGTGTGCCCTCCTCAGAAAACAGGACTTGTATAAAGAGAGCTTGGACATTACAATATTGATATTGCTGCTCTCAGTCAGACACATCAAGGTGAAGAGGAAGAAAAAGTGAAGGGTCAGTGTCATACTTTCTTTTGGAAGCGTACTCCGTCGTGGCGATACTAAAAGATTCAGCGTCGGCTTTGCTATCATAAATAGTATCGGGTCCAAGCTGGAATTTCCTCCATTAATATATCGGATCGTATCACCACACTGCGCCTACAATGAGGATAGACATGCACCCACAATAGATAAAGAAGATGTAGTCAAAGTTATTCTAGGAAGAGGTCACGCAAGCCTAGGGTATCTCCGAGAGGACAGATCATTTGAATAGGCGAATTTAACGCGTGAGTTGGTCGTAACTTTAAAGCTAGACCTAAGGTTTTAGTTAAGACATGGTGTTGTAAACATGAACAGTAATGAATTACTCATTATAAATGCCATGTTTAAATTACCTTTTTTTTCAGGTTCACTCTGTATCCCGCACAAGACAGGGTAGGCAGAGGGAACCCGGGAACCTAGTGTTCAGACACTCCGTTCCACTTTCGTTCCCCACTTTCCCGATGAATTTGAGGCATTGAGTGTTGATTGGTGAAACTCAATGCCACGCTTTGCCTTATTACCAGAGCGAAAAAAGAAAACGTTAAATATTTAAATTGAAAATATTAAATATTTCATTACCTCGACTGGGGATCGAACCCAGAACCTGTCGGATACAGTAACACGCTTGTGTTCAAAGGCCTCAAATAAATTACCTTCTAAGTATAAAATCACCTGGGAGCATCTAAGATCGAAACATTGGCACTTACAAAATATATTTACTATTTAAGTATAGTAATGCAAATTTCTTATGAAAATATAGTTGATTTTTAAAATTACAACGCGTTTAGATGTTAAATTAAAAAAAAAATAGTAATGCAAATTTCTTATGAAAATATAGTTGATTTTTAAAATTACAACGCGTTTAGATGTTAAATTCAAAAAAAAGTAACTACAAAATTAAATAAAACAATTTTAGGAAATAAAGAAAAAACAAAAGCATTTAAAAAATATACCAATTTATTAAGTTTAAATCACAATTACAAATCAATATTGACAAAATTGATGTGCTCAAGGTCAAATGGGAGGGCATATAATACTGACATCTAAACGTCTTTTAAAATAAGGCAAGATGATGAGTAAGCACCGAAAAATTGTTTTCTTTTTCAATTTATATAGAATCTTGGTCTCACTTTTTGTTCAGTACCATAAATAGTTATATTTTTTATCTGTGTATAAGCAATGAAATTAATAACATAAAGTGCTATTTTTTTTAATTATAATAATACTCTTTGTCTATAGAAATGACCTTTATAATTAGTGAGGTGCCAAAATTGTAACAATTTTAACAAAAAACAATACAACTATAGATGAATAACATCGAATTTTTAATATTTAATTTAATAATTATCAAATTTAAGCGCTACTATTGTGTGTTCTAATTAATTTTAAAAAAATATATAAAAATCATTTGTTTTGATATTTATATTTAATGCATAGTCAAATATTTTTAACGTGGAAATTATTTAACAATATAACGGCACGTATTTCAATTGTTTTCCAAATTCAAAAACTAATAATAATACTATGCTAAAAAAAAAGCTTCTACAGATCAACCATAGAGTATGACATTATTTTTTAATTTGTAACATATATTGAGTACATTTAATAAAACAGATAATACGAAAAAAAAAGAAAAAAATCTAATCTATTTATTTACATTTTTAAATTTGGAATACAAATACAGCCTAACAACATTCAGCATAACAAAAGCACACAATGCAAAATTGACATTGTGAAAAATATATTGTCACAAACAAATTTTCACAGGTGGCAACACTGACAGACATAATTCATTAAGCTATTTCACTGGTGGTAACACTGACAGACATATTATTATAAAAAGGCTGTGTTTTTTCTGATTTTTCATAGTTTAACTGCAGCATGAAGCCGGGTTGGGGTCTTTTCCGGAACGCTTGGTTATGTTGAGACGGGTGAATTCCTCAGCAATGGTGGGGTGAATACCCACTGTGTTGATTAATTGTTCCATTGTTATACCGCATCTAGAATAAAATTAGTTTAATTTATAAGAATTATTTAATTTTTTATTATTATTCTTAAGTGTTTAGGCACTCGAGAAATGTTTATATATAAATAGTTTTTATTTCTGCTTTTTTGGGTTGGACAAAGTGCTAACTAAATTACTAAAGTGAAAACACTAAGGTGAAAACAGTTCGGCGGAACGTGGAGAACAGGACGGAGAGTATTTGCACTAGGTCCCCAGTTCTCTCTGCCCACCCTGCCATGTGCGAGATACAGCTTGTAGTTGAGTACTGATAAAAAATAATAAGCCATAGAAAGTGCTCCATATATAATTATTACCGAGTTCCATTTGTCTACCCCCGTCATACGCGAGAAAACAATGTGAATCTGATAACAATATATAAAAAAAAGACATATAAAGAAAAAAAATAAACTCACTTAATAGCGGCAGCGAAACCTTGGATCACTTCCCCAGCAACCGGGCCCACAAAGTGGAGCCCTAGAATACGTTGCGGGGCTTCCCTTAGGGCTACGGCCTTCAAGTAACAATTGCGAATGCTCCTTTGGGGAATGAAGAACTCCGTTGGTTTGTAAAACGCGTGGTACACTTCTAGATTGTCAGCGCCGTATCTGAAAAGACAATTATTAAAATAAACACATATACAAATGAATAGGCAGAGGTAACCCGGGAACCTAGGGAACCTAGTGTTCAGATACTCCGTTCCCCACTTTCTGCCCAAACTGAGACATTGCGTGTTTAGTGGCAAGTGGAACTCAACGCCGCGCTTTGCCTACCAGAGCGGAGCAATGAAAACATTAATTATTAATTAATTTCAAAATATTATATATTTCATTTCCTCGAGTGGGGATCGAACCCGCAGCCTGTTGCGTTTACGGTACGCTTGTGCCGTCGTAATTAAGTGACTATCTTATAACAAATGATTAAAATTAAAACAAAATATTTTGCACTTATTAATTGATTTCAATAAAAACACAGATTCGCCTTAATTTTCGAGAACATAACTAAATTAATGAAAAATCACTAGACTAATAATTTTAAAAAATATTTAAATAAAGATCAAGATTTATTTGATAACATATATAAAATGGTCATAATCTGATAAGGCATTTGCGTATTATCTAATGTTATCACTGACAATGACACAGATTTACAATATAGGGGGAAAAGGGAGGAGCTGATATACAGTAAGGTTGACGAGTATTGGCCGCCTTAAAATTTGCTTCTATATGCTACATAGATTTGATCTTATCTTTTTTTAACTTCCGGTATCGCCCGGATAGGCTGAGAGAAATTCGAGACACTCCGTTCGGTAACCAACTTTCCGCAGAATTTGAGGAAAGAGGCGAAAGTCAACTTTGCGCTTCGCAAATTGTACAGAGCGTAAGGAACCATGATCGACAACAAGGTTCCCATCCCGCGGTACCTAAGAACAAATAACTCACCTCTGAGCAGCAACCTCTTCACTCAACCCCACGCAACCGTACTCCAAAGGCGTGAACACTGTGGTGGCCACATTCTCATAGTCCATGTGCTGGGAACCTCCCGCAAAGATCCTCCTGGCGAGGAGTCTCCCAGCGTGTATGGCGACCGGCGTGAGCTCCGGCCGGCCCTCCAGCACGTCCCCAACCGCATAGATGTGGGGGACGTTGGTTTGTTCCGTTTCCGCTATTACTTTACCGTGCTCTGATAAAGACTGGAATTAAATTATATTATCAATTTATCAATCTATCAATCAATCAATCAGAATATTCTTGACTGTTGAGGCGCAGGGTCACAAGCGTGTGACTGTAAAAGCGACAGGTTAAGGAGTCGCTGAAAGGAAATATTCTCATTTATTCGCTCTGGTATTACGGCAAGGAACGGCGTTGAGTTCCGCCAGCCAATACGTAAAACCTCTAATACAGCAGAAAGTGGTGAACGGAACGGAGTGTCTCAACACTAGGTTCCCAAGTTCCTTCTGCCTACCCTGCCATATAAGGGATACAGTGTGAAACTGAAAAAGGGACAAAATATTGTTTATAAACAAAATAATATCATTTAAAAATCAAAAATCTTACATTAACTCCGGCAGCCTTGAGGTTAAGTTGTTCAGTGAGCGCGTAACGACCCGTAGCCAACAGTACTGTGTCGAATACATCCTCGCTTCTATAAGAGAAAACAAAAATATTAATAGTATTAAAGAGATCTGTCAAGGTGTTGAGGGACAGGCGTGCGACAGGTTGTGGGTTCGATCCCCACCCGAGGAGATGAACGTGAAAATTGAGAAGTGAATTTCTTAGCTCTGGTAACAAAAAGCAAAGCGCGTCATTAAATTACTCCATTTTACACACAATAAGTCAAATTCACTACCCAAGGGTTCACAAGGTTCCCATCTGTGCCTCTGCCTTCCCTACCATGTATGGAATACATTATGAAATTAATTAAAAAAAAAAAACACTAACTGTTGCTTAGTTTCCGTATCTATCCACCTCGCCTTCAACTGGCCGTTCTCCAGCTTCTCAACCGACAGTGGCACAGCTTTGTGGTGGAACTTGACACCTTTGTCCTCCATCTCGTTGGTCACGAGACTCGCCATTTGCTGGTCGAAACCTCTGAGAGGAACAGACCTGACGAGGACTGTCGCCGAAAAGCCAAGAGAATTGAGGAAACCAGCGCACTCCAGGCCGATATCTAGAAAAAATATAGAGTGTAAATTACATTATGTACTGGCGACCCAAAGTGTAAATTATATTATGTACTGGCGACCCAAAGTGTAAATTATATTATTTACTGGCGACCCAAAGTATAAATTACAATACATACTAGCAAGCCAAAGTGTAAATTATATTATGTCCTAGCGACCCAAAGTGTAAATAACAATACACACTAGCAAGCCAAACTGTAAATTATATTATGTACTAGTGACCCAAAGTGTAAATTACATTATGTACTAGCGACCCAAAGTGTAAATTATAGTATGTACTAGCGACCCTAAATATAATAATAGGAAAAACTGCATTTAAATCTGGTAATCAGTTACAGGTTTATTATAAGTATAGTTTTTTTTTTCAGCTTTGCTGTATAGCACTGGCAGGGTAGGTAAAGAGAACTTGGAAATCTAGTGTTAAGACACTCCGTTCCCATCAAGACACTTTTATTGCCCAATTAAAATTAGTGATAATGGTTTTTCAATTTCAGGTATTTTTTTTTTGACATCTTAATCTGTGATTGGTGCTTTTATTGAGTATACATACATATTTTAAATAACTTACATCAATAGTAATATTAATTTAGATAAAGATCAAATACATAAACAACGCATTTACAGCGATCGTCATAAAACAATTACCATCATAAAAATAAAAAAGGACTCGCTCACTAATTGACAGACGTCATATAAAATCGATCGCCCGTAACCTTCACTAAACTTTGAATGAACAAAATAACTTGTGGATCAACTAATCTTTTAACTAAAAAATGTCTTTAACATTTTTAAATTAGTCAACTAATTTTTCTACCTCGTTCTTGTAACAAGACAAAACGCGGAGTTTAATTCCGCCACTAGACATGCAAAGTCTTGAAAATTGTACGTAAGATGAGGATTGCAGTTCTCTCTTCCTACCCTGCCATATAACATAATACAGTGTGAAGCTATAAAAATAAACATTTCGTATACTTACATCCAGCACCAACAACGAGGGTCTTGCCTGGTGGATGGCTCAGGCTGAAAATATCATCACTACTGATACAGTACTCCTTGGCTCCAGGAATATCAGGATAGTGAGGTCTTCCACCCACAGCTATCACAATATTGCGTGCCGTAA
>DWMZ01002379.1:0-14222 GCA_018249855.1 Eueides tales michaeli | reverse complement strand
GGCACTGATGCGGTTTTTTCGTATAATAACGCAATTGGGAAATCTGTATCTGACTATCATCTCATTTTATTAACCGACTGCAAAAAAGGAGGAGGTTCTTAATACGTATGTTCCTCAGATTACTCGACGATGGAAAAACCAATTTTAAAAAAACTTTTTTAATCGTTGGAGGTACACAAAGATAATTACTGTAGGATTATTTATCTAAAATATTTCTAAATAAAAGTCCGCGACAGCATATATCTCTTATGTGTAAGTCACTATGACCAAAATAGTGAAAGCGGACGAAGTCGCGGGTAACAGCTAGTAAAAAAATAAGGCGTTACGAGTTACTTAGGTCATAAATTACATATATAGTTATAATGTCTTACATTGTGTAAATAGAAACAATTAGAGTTATTATAAAAATATTATAAAATTCCAGAAAAATATATTTTATTACTCAGAATTTGTAATTGGAAAGGATTAGAGAAGTACAAATACCTGTTCAACTCCCTTGTCAAGTGCAGAGCAACAGTGTTCCGTTATTGTCTGCGGATACAAATTTTAATTAAAAAACTTTCCAACACCAGCGACCGCAAGGAAACTATATTTTGAACTCGTTCCATGAATATCTTTGTATTCGGATGTAAGAAATGTAAATGCAAACTTTGTATCCAAATGTTATGTTTTGTTTACGGTTTAAATTTGTAAGAAACACCGGACTCCATTTAATTAGGTAGATGTATAACATATTTGGAAATAATCCTATATACGAATTCTATTTACGCTTAGATATTTTTAGACGAGGTGATTTTGTTAACGACTTTCCCTTACTTGCAATTGTGAAATCGATCGTTATGTTTACACAAAAAATGTGATTTTGATAAATTTACAAAACAAATCTTGCATTGAGTTGATTGAGTAAGCGCGGCGTTGAGGTCTGCTTCTCAACACACAATAGGGAAAATGGAGTAAGCGTGATATAAAAAAAAACATGTTGAGTGTTTCAGATATTTTTTCAACCACAATCACTAGTTTACAGATTATTGGGTAATAAAAGCACATAATTCCTCTCCTCAAACAAATGTCGGACAAGCAAAAGAATAAAAAATATATATTTTCAATGAATGTACAGAGCACAAAAATAAATCACGTTTAAATTACATCAAACAATCATTTAAGGCATAATGCATAAAAGCATACCAGCGAACATTTCAATACAATTCATAACGCTCATTCCTTCTGAACATGCTGATTTCACACAATTCAATTGATTTCAATCGTTGTTGCGTTTACAATTTGAATAAATTTCATATTTTTACATTTGCATGTGTAGGTGTACAAAGATAATACAGTTATTTATTAAAAAAGCAATCAGAGCGTCCGCCTTCCTTATTATTTATTTATTCTGTTTGTGCCAAACTCAGGCGACAATTTGGCGTGAATTTATGTCATTTATTTTGCATCGAAAAGTCACTGTTTGTTTTACGTACGTTACGTACATATGTTGTTAACGTTTTAATTTTTATTCCAATATCTGAATTAACCAGAAGAATTAATTATGATATTTGTAGGAATCTACCAATGGCTAAATATATTTTATACCATAGAAACAAATAAATGTGAGGCCTGTCGTGGTGCAGAGGCACACACGTATGATTGTAAACGACAGCCTGTGGGTTCAACCCCCACTCGAAGAAATTAATTAATAAATAATTTTAAATTACATAATTGATGTATTCATGTCTTCGCTCTGGTAATAAAACAAAGGGCGGCGTTGAGCTCTGCCGTCCAACACGTAATGCCTTAAATTCAGCGGAAAGTGGGGAACGGAATTGGAACGGAGTGTCTTAACAATAAGTGCTCAAGTTCTCTTTTCTACCCGGCAATGGGCGGAATACACCGAGCTGAAAAAAAAATCAAATAAATGTATTTCTGTGTTTGTATACAGAAAATATATAGACTGTCGCATGTACTTTTCTTATTACAGACAAGGTTAAATACGATTCGTAACCAAAGTTCTATAACCCATATATTTAAATGTGAGGCTTGAAAACATTGAGGCCAACGTGGCACAGGGGTATAAGCATATGGCTGTTAGCGCGACGATTGTAATGACGGCTCGATTCCTGCTTGACGAAGTGAGATATTTAATATTTTAATTTCTTCACTCTTGTAACAAAGCACGTTGGCGTGGCGTTATCTCCTCCTACTCAACACGTAATGGCGAAAAGTCGGAGCAGAAAAGTTAAAAGTAACAAAAAAGTATACACTTTGAAAATTACGCGGATGAAGGAGTATAAAATTATTTATTTTAGAGAAAACAGAGAGAATAAATTGTATTTGTATTGCTATGTAGTTATTTCAAATTGATCAAATAACTCAATATATCATGCTCTGGTGATTGAATATTGAGAATAAGTTGTTACTTTTAAAAATTCCTCATCCTTGAAAAATCATCTAATATAATATGAATTCTGATATCTGAATTCCACTTTGTTACGAAACGATAATTTAAACTCTTTATTAAACTTGCATTAATTACGCAAAACGTCTAGTGTATTTTTACTATTTTTAAAATGTTATTCCACACTTAGTAAATTTAGTATTTAACGAAAATTTAGTATTTAACGTCTAATGTACTTACTAAAATCAATTTCTTTATTCGATTAGCTAGAAGACCTGTACTATTTATTTTAATTGTAAATATTACTGATTACCAAGATTAAATATGCCCGATTACCGTTGCTCAGTCAAAAATGCAAAAGCTAAGTATTACTGTAGACGTTGTCACATTCCAGTAGAACTATATATCTGTAGGATACAAGCTGCTTCAGCGAGGCCCTCCCAGGCTCGTTTATATGTACTTATATGTAGGTACGTTTATATATATATATATATATATATATATATATATATATATATATATATATATATATATATATATATATATATATATATATATATATATATATATATATATATATACTCCAGGTAAATGAATGAAAAAATTTTAGCAATTTTATCGACATTAATATTTTAAATTGACGTAACTTTTTTTATTTTTTATTCGATTTAGATAAAACACATTCAATGTTGAGGAAAGCTTGTTTGAGATCGGTTACAGATTTATTATAAATACAGATTATCTCGACACATGATATATACTTTCATTATAAACTCAAAGAAACATTTTCATTAATCGTCACCATTTTAGTGGCTTTCAATTCCCACAGCTCATTCTCTATTTACATAAAAGCAATTACAGCTGGCCACTGGCCCACGTTACGTTACGACCAGTCGATGTACTTGTGTACACAATCAAAGGAAAATAAATTGACTCGAAATACATTATGGTGTAGCGTTCAAAGGAACGTATCCTATGTACGTTTAATTTGTTATATTTTATGTATTTTTTTTATTTTTATTGTAGTATATTTTCCCATTTTTATTGTATGATAATTAAAGACTTTATATATTTAAATGTTTTGAAAACATTTAAAGTTAGTTTATACTTCTCTTCGGATCTACTGAGGAGGATATCGGCAACTTTTCCTTAAGCGCTCGGATGGAATTGTACATGAAGAAAGGTATCCACTTCAAATCAGACGATTCATCGGCACGTTTGCTCCTTTTTTCAGAGAGATTGACATAAAAGAATAAAAGTATCTTTTCCTTAAAACAGGTAATTTATGCGATTCTTTGGTTAAGACATTTAATAACAAGATCTTTTAAAAATATTATTCGGTTTTTTTTACATCTATAGTATTTTTATTAAATTTGATATAAAGAAAAATAATAAATACGTCTGGTTAAATTGAGGCTTGTCCTGGCGAAGGGATATAAGCGTGTGACTGAAACGCCTGTCGCGTTATGTTCGATCCCCAGTCGAAGAAATAAAATATTTAATATTTTCAAATATTTTTATATTTTTTAAAAAGGTTATAGTTATAAACAAAATGAAAGTGGGGAATGTAACAGACTGTCTCATAACTAGGCTCCTAAGTTCTCACTGCCAACATTGCCAAGTGTGGGATACAGTGTGAAGCTAAAAAAAAGTAATATTAGCACTAAATTTAATTACACGTATCTTATATTATTATATTTAGAAAATATTTAATTTGTAAGGAGATAAATTTTACAGGCAATAATAAAAAGAAACAAGAATTACGGCGATTACATTGATATCCCTATATAAGCTGATAGGCAGAACTTTCGTTTGCATACTTATTTATTTACTAATGTCACAATTCTAATGTATTGAGTGATTGATGATGATTTATTCTGTTTACGTCTTAATACTCAGACGTACCGAAGGAATCAATGATGACAAATTGAATGCTCACGTACATTATTTTAAAACTTCTAAAAAGCTTTATAAGATATTCGGTTTATCCGCTACCTGTTACAAAGTATAAAACAAATAAACGCATAATCGAGGTCAGAGTGAGTAATAATCTGCCTAACTCGACCTTATTTTTGGAGTTCCGTGCCTCCAAAGATAAATATTTATCACTTTGTTGTCCGTCTGCCAATCTGTCAAGATTATTTATAATGAGAGCGCGTGAGGCTATTATAATGAAATTAATAAAAAATATTGCCATTGAGGACAAAACAAAATAAAACAACACAATCGAAAGATACGAATTTTACTTTTGCTGTAATATTTAATAAAATTCGCAGCGTAATCAAAATTTAATGGGTACTTCCCGTGGAACTAAAGTTATCAAATTTGGTGCCGATTGCGAACTTAGCATACAAATAAAGTGAACAATCTGAAAATCAAATATATACAGATATTAAAATCCTCAAATTCGACGCGAAGTGGGGAACCGCTGAAGATGTGCGGGATACTACTTGAGACTAAAAAAATTAAGCAGAATTATTGCATACATAAATAATCGAATTCGGCGGAAATTGGTGAACGGAAGTGGAACAGAGTGTCTTGACACTAGGCTTCCAAGTTTCATCTTTAAATTATATAATTTAGAAGTACGCGCATATGTGACAGCAAAACAATGTAACAATACATAAGGTTACCCGTTGGTTATACGAACATTCCTGCGTATATAAACGTAAGTATTACATACATATATTTTACTATTACAAAAAACCAATGGCTCGAGAGTATTTTTTCTAAACGTCTTGTCCCGAAGGTGCACTCAATGTTTATACTCCGTCGGCTGTACAAAGCTGGACCGTCAGCTTGTTTGTGTTTTTTAACAAACTTGCTTAGATCCCAGAAAGATGCGGGTGTAATCTGTTATAGAGTTCATGGTGCCTCTTTTGTTTTATACGCCCTTTATAAAATTGTGGTGACTTCGTACGTATTCTTATCGGAAGATGCAAACGGAAGCTTAAAACTTCAAGGTAGTCATTTCTTTAACTACAACACGGTCGGGACACGACAATTTATTATTTGGTTATTATATAAAGTTAAGAAACTTCGCATAATAACTTAACATAAACTAAAATATATTAATTCCAAGCCTCAGACCACAAATATTGTTGGATTTAGGACTTTTATTTGGAAGTAACATTGTTGGATTTGAATAATAATCGGGTTTGATAATTTATTTTGGCCAAACACGTGTTTTAAATTAAACGTATTAACTTGTATTAATTGAAACTCCGTAGAAATCTTTGCGTTGCACCACTTAAAGGACAGAATCTGAAAATAGAAGAAATTGGAGAATAGTGTGTTTATACTTTAAATGCCGTATCGATAACTAAATCTGGGAGAAGTTTGAAATTATCGTACAATGTTTACTAGATAGTTCACGTGTACAATTTTTAAACCAATATATTAGAAATATAAGAAAATAATTATAATAAGCATCATTATTTATATAATATGTAAAGAATAATATAAATATAGCAACATTTTTAGAAGTATAAAAAGACTACCTGTAAATATTTAAAGACCCATTTTTAAGTAAGTTATTAATGCTGACTATCAAAATTTTATATTTTAACTAGCCCATTAAGTAATTTCAAGTAGGTACACTTACAGTTAGAAAATATGACTTTTATTTATTTAAAAGGACCAAAGATACCTCTTTGAATGTATAAGAACGCATAATAATAATATTACAAAGCTTCTGTGCAGTATGTAGATTCAAATTCTCAAATTTGATTGCTTCTTGTTTTGTCTAGCAAATAGCAGAATGAAGCTAGAGAGTGAGTCAGTGTTAAGACACGTTGTTTTCTGTATGAAATCCGAAATCAATCAACAGTGTTGAGTGACGAAACTTAACGCCGTCCTTTGGCTTGCTACAGGAGAGGTAAAATAATTAACTCCACCGAAATGAGAAGGATCAAAACAACCATAATGATTGTCAAACGCTATAGCAATATAAAAAATTAGATGAAGATAATTAATTATATTTTAAGTACGCTGCTATCCAAACAAAAAGATCTTTTAAAATAATTTTTCATAACAATTATATAGCTACGTTAACGATTATAATATTTTTTTCCTTTTCGTTCTTTTAATTGTTGATGCCGTACAATTCTGATATAAGTGAATGATGAAGAAGAAGAGGAAAGAAAAAGAGAAAAGAAATAAGCGGGTGATTGGTAAAAAAAACTAAATCATCCAAAAGAATGTCAAATAAGTAATCGTTGTTTATTTATATTTCAAAACTGTTTTATTTTGTTTTAAAGAATTATTTTTTTTTGAAACTTGATAAATCGTTACTATAAAACAAATTCTAGCGCAATATGTGACATGATACAAATATAATCACAGAGAACTATTGCCATTCTAACTCCGAATCATGATATCATACAGGACATCCACACCACATGCTACATCAACAATATCGTACATTTCGTTTTACGAATTCCACACAGTCTGCCGGAGATAAACAATTATGCTAATTATGTTTATCGCACCAACGTCAATATTATCGTGGAACGGACAACGCGACACGCCATTTTGTACTATTCCGAAATGGCTTTTAAAAATGTTGCTCAACAAACAAACAATTGAAAATTCATAAACAAAATTTACGCGACGCCATAATTTTCTGTTAAAACGCAATTTACAAATGATAATTTCTATTTTGATACACATTAATTATTTATTTACGGGGGACGCATCGATGGGTAATCACGTTTTATTACTATCGGCATGTCAGCGCATCGACTATCGACTTTACAGACATGAAGTAAGTATGTAATTAGTTGAGAAATATTTAAATTAACTACAATTACGGAGGGACGTCGCAGCCGCGGTGGCTGGTATTTCATTTTGTGTTACTGTTAGTGGCACAGTGTGTTTGGTGGAACTTTGTAATACGGTACAAGCTCAGTTCAAATTTTACTTTTACGACAATTGAATCGCGTCTTAATAAGGTCACGTGCTAAATATGGAAAATTGTAATTTTAAAAGGATTGTGTTTTACGTGTCCCATATGTACGCATTTATATATATTATATATTTAGTAACTTGCACGTCGCAAAAATTGTGACTAAATTATGGCTCGATAAAAGAACGATCTCACTTACGCTGATCAAATAGTACAAACTAGTTTTGTATTCTGATATAAAATAATTAAATCCTATGGCTGCTAGATTGCTAACAGTTTTATCACAATTAATTCATTGGCAATATAAATAAACTAACAAATAACAATAAAAATGGAGTACCTCGTAATCTCTCACTTCACTGGTATTCATAGTTTTCTTGACATTTATAAATATTCTCAAAGTACACTCATATTGTGTCGAATTAAATATTATTTTAATTATTGTAATAGCTATAATTTAATACTTTTGATAACTATTATTTGGGGCATTTCACGCCAAGCGGACAACGAAAAAATAGTCGTGTCGTGTAATTTGTTCATATTCTGTTTGATTATATTTCTAGTGAACATGAATGTGCATACCCATTTTTTTTTTTGGTGGGGTACTTTATTGTCGGGTTACGAGCTTTTGAAAATTAACAATATATGAGGAATGCGTTTTTTGGATGCTTAATTTTTTAAAGTGTGCAAAACAATCTGTGACAAAACTTTATAAATATTGTTTTTTTAAAATTAAAAGTGTGTAGTTTTTAACTTTTTCATTGAATTCGAAATTCGAATTTATTTGCTCATCGTAAACCGGAAATGAAGATTTAAAATCGATATTCGAGTAACTTCGACATATTTTTTATTAGAATTAGAGGGTTATAATTGCGTCTTAACAATAGCCCAAGTTCCTTACCATGTGCGGGACAGAGTAAAGCTGAGATAAGATAAGAGATGTAGGTATATGTGTGCGCGTGAAAATATCTGTGTTTTATTATATAAGTACATGTAGCACTAGTAGTTTTTGACCAGCTAAATTTTTATATTTTCTCACACTCATAGATTAACTTAAAGATATCTCTATTACAGGCAAGTCCACCCTTGCCAACTATGTAACAAACTCTTATATTTTATACAAAGTACTATATAAGGTATATATCTTTTAGCAGATAAAAATGTGATTTATTACTTTGTTTTCCATCATTTATTACTGTGGAGAAATGACTTAGATTAAATTTGGTGTAAATTGACCTTTAATAAAAACATAGCACAGGCCTTTTATATATAGAAACGTAAGAAAATAGAGCTTGTGATAAGTCACTCCGGTCCCCATTTTTGAAACAATCTTCAAGACAGTGAGTTGATTAGCGGAACTCAGCGCCGCGCTATATATATTGGGGCGCGGAAATGAAAATATTTTAAGTATAAGTTTTCTCGTAATGGAAATCAAACATACAAACGGCCAGTTCTATTGCTCTATTCTTCGATCAACTATACACTAATATTGAATATTTGATCGAAGGCTTTATTGTATTTTTTTATATGAACTACACTGCCTTTTAAGAGAAATGATTTATATAATATACGGTTTTTGTGAACTATTAATTTGTTTTGTTTCCTATTAATAAAAATATATAAATAAAATAGGCGTTGCTTCTTGTATTATCTCTTAATTGTAGTTCTTAATTTAATATGCCACTCATTCAATTCGAGTTGATTTCTAAAGTAGAACATTTTAGAAAAATGCCATTCAATGCATTATATATTACATGTAGTGTTTGTTTTATTTAAACCTGTAATAAATAATACAAACACTTAAAATACTTAGTTCGATATTATTGTTACAATTTATGTATTCATTTAGCTTAAATTATAATTTTCAGTTTAAAAATACAGTCATAAAAGTTATAATTTTACTAGTTCAAAAAAATAATTAAGATTAGTTAATAAAATAGTGTAATTTAAGCGGTCGAAGCCGCAGGAGGGTCGCTATTGTAATATATATTATACGGTATATACATGTGTATATATTATGTTCACTATGAGTACTAGAATATACTACTAGAATAATAGTCGGAAATTGTCATACCGACAACTCTGCTAACTTGGCATGGCGTTATTTGGATTTAATACTGTCCCCCAAGGAAGCTTTGTAGTACGGTAGATGATTGTCATTAACAGATCCTACCTTTGATGTCCTACCTAATATCAAACGCGTAAATTGAGCAACGTTACAAGATTTAGGAAAAGTCAATCTACTAAAGATCAGAATTTACCTCTATAATGTTACAATTACTAATTTTATAAGAAAGTAATTTAGGATTTTTGCGTGACGAGTTTATTTACTGGCAATCCTTGCTCTAGAGAATAAAAAGCTTTTATATAAAGTAAACATAAAATGCCTTAGACAGAATGTATTTGTTCCTAAAATAAAATTAGTGTAAATAATTTTATACTAATTTTATTATAATTAGTGTAAAAGTATAATTAAATAGACAAAAGTGCTTATAGAAATAATGTTCTTTCATCACAGTCCAACTGATACTCGCCCTTCGAGTTTCGTACTAATTTCAAGATTGTAAGCCAACGGAAAGTACGTTATTTTAAAAATTTAAGTTTTCTAAAGTACAACTGTAAATGATTTCTTGCTCAGCACGTATAAATTTTAATTTTATTTCACTGTGACTACGTTCTGTTTGTGAAAAATTTGATAACTTTGGTTATTACTTCCTTTGGGAAGTAAATTTATTACGCGGCGATTTTCATACACAATCTAGCAGAAATAATGCACGAATACTCGTATGTTAGTATATTGGAGCTTGTTTTTCTTTTCTACTTCATGGCCAAAATTTTTTTATCACGAAATAAGTAGTCTTAACGGACGTACAAGGTTTATAAAGAAATCAGTTTTATTGATGTGTAAGTATAAATATAAAACAAAGTACAATTATTATATATTATTTGTTGAAGGTACTCTTCAAAGATAATGTAATTTGAATACATAATTTAAAAGCCTTAATTAACTACTACTCAACGATACAAAACATTCTTGTATATCTTAAGTAATCCAAACAATAGGCATTTCCGAAAGAAAAAAAATTATTGCGTAGGATCAATTCATTTGTGGCGCCGTTGGACGTTTTTGTTGACACCTTGGACCCCTTTTTATTATCTCCTGGACTTGATCAAACTGGGGTCGGTCTATATTAATTAACTCGAAATCTCGACCATTTTTCTAATTTTTTGTTAGCTACACGTTGTATCCCGTACATAGCAGGGTAGGCTGAAAAAACTTGGGAACTTAGTGTCCAGACATTCTGTTCCGTTTATCACTTTCCCAATTTCTAATGTGAGACCTTATACGTAATATAGATGACACAACTCAACGCCATTTTACCAGAGTGAGGAAAGAGAAAATATTAAATGTTTCATTTCCTCGAGTGGTATCAAGATCACAACCTGACGCTCATGTACTACTCTTGTGCCTCTGCGCCATGACAGGACTCAAGCCTCAAAGTAGATTAAGGTCACATTTTACAATAAAATGCGTCAGATCAAAAGTGTCCAGATTCACAGCGCACCTCGCTGGCAGGTTGCCCAAAATATGAGATATGGTTCTACAGAACGTAAAACGCAGTGTCGGAATGGACCTATCAATCATACAGATGTAAGAGCGTACATTGTAGACAGCTTGGTGATTAAGCGGTCTATTACGTAAAAGAAACTTAAAATGTTTTTGATTTTGTTGCTGATTTAAATAACGATAGGTAATAAATAGATTAGGTTATACTTACGTTCTTTTTATAATTATATAGGTACATATTTTTTACTTTCCTTAGTTCGTTTATATTTATAGTTTCGCGCACGGTAGAGTAGGCAGAGGGAACTTGGGAACCTAGTGTTAAGATACTCATTTCCATTACGACACTTCCGTTCCTTATTTTACTTAACGAAAGAAATGAAAATTTTAAATATTTCATTTCTTCGACGAGGATTAAGCCGACACTTTGTCACGTTTACGGTCGCTCGTTTGTGACCCTGCGTAAGTATAAGCTTATACAAGCAAGCATAAGTTGATTATAAAACAACTACAAATGTACACAGAGTGAAAATGAAAAATAAAAATGTCACTACATATATGTCAAATTTAAAACATTGGTTTTATTGAAATCAGTTAAAAAAGTAAAAAAAAAACCATATTTAACATAACATTTTCAAGTCAATCGCTTGATTGGCATCGCACAGTGTGACACTGCTCTCGCAGTCGCAGTTGCGGTACAGCGCCCTCGCTCGCAAACAGAGAGACATGCTTTAACAGATTGAATTCGAGTACTATTGAGAACACTTGTTACGTTTAATTGGAATGCGTCATTGATACCTCTGTATTTACACTCTGTATGTGAAAGTATACAGCTATTTTCTTACGTGTCTAAAGAGTAATAATGTATTTTACGTTTACATTTTTATTCGATTTTCATTTTCCATTAAAATATTTATAATATTATCATAAAGTAATTTAGCAATAAGACAATTATATATTATATGTTTAAGTTTTATAAATATTAAAAAAACCAAAATATAAATTATCAAAATATTTCTAAAGTTGAAGAAATTACTACCTCAAAGTTTTAACCTTTCGTTTGCCATCTTCCGATAAGAATACGTACGAAGTTACGACAATACAATTTTAGAAAGAGCGTGTAGAACAAAAGAGGCACCATGAACTCTATAACAGATTACACCCGCATCTTTCCGAGAACTAAACAAGTTTGCTGAAAAACACAAACAAGCTGACGGTCCAGCTTTGTACAGCCGGCGGAGTATAAACATTGAGTGCACCTTCGGGACAAGACGTTTAGAAAAAATGCCCTCGAGCCATTGGATTTTTGTGATAGTAAAATATACGTAGGTAACACTTACGTTTTTTTACGCCGGAATGTTCGTATAACCAAAACCTTCGGGTAACCTTTTGTAAATATTACTTAATAATAAGAGGCCTGTCATGACACAGGGGCACAAGCAGGTGACTGTAAACGAAAGGTTGTGGGTTCGATCCCCACTTGAGAAAGTGAAATATTTAATATTTTCATTTGAATATTAAATACCTATTGTATATCATATTTTATTTCTTCCCTCTGATAAAGTGCGGCGTTGAGTTCCGTAACTCAACACACAATGTCTCAAGTTTGGTGGAAAGTAAAGAACGGAACAGAATGTTTTAACGCTATGTTCCCACGTTCTCACTACCTACCCTGCGGTGTGCGGGATACAGCGTGAAACTGAAAAAAAATACCAGTTAACACGTTTATTAAAGAACTAACAGAATTGCCATTATAAGTTGATTTTAATTAATGCAATATAATATCAATCTGCGCGAGTAACTCGGTCGCCGGTGTGGCGGAATGTTCTTATATACCTTTCATACATTCTTATATACATTTGACGCCGAGATATCTTTCACCACTGCTACATATAATTTTGCTATTAACTAAATAAGATAGTTGTAGGTTCGATTCCCATAGAGAGGAATGCCTTTTTTTAAAAATTTCAAAATTTTAAGATTGATAATAATTATACATTTGCTCTGGCTTCTGCCAAAGCTGGAAAGTCAAAGCGTAAGGTCATATCAAGAGGGACTTTCCAGGTAGCGAAACGCTTTGCATTTATATTTTGATGTTAAGGTAGTCTTTTTTAAGTGAAATTTTGAAGTGATTTTTAACCTTTAACATCGTTGTCATTTTAAAATCGATGAAACGAAAAAGAGCCAGACACATAAAATTACATTCGTCTCATTATCTTGAAGTCAAAATACTTGAAGACAAATTACTACTATTTATGAATTGCACACATTTCATAAATACTATAAATTTGGCTTTTCTATTTTTTGATAAATCCTAGAATTAATTGTATCTTTATTTTAATAAAGATACATCTTAGTTCTTCGACATAAAGATAAATTCATTATCTTATAGTCTTGTCCTCCCAAACACTGCCTCGTCGACGTAATCTTCCATTGGACCCTCCAATTCATTAATTGTGACAGCCTTTTTGTAATAATCAAAGGAATGGATTGATGAGAGGTTTTATATATCTCTCTGACGTTATGATACTTCATCAAGACGCCGCACAACACTTCTGAAACCGCGTTTACGGGGATTTATGTAATATATAATTCGTTTCTTTTTTAACTTACCTTTGGGTGAACTGACATTTCTTATAAATATTATACTGAATTATACTTATGTAATATAAATAGGTTCGTACTTTTATTCTTTTTTATTACGAGGCAGCGTAGGCAGAGGGAATTCGGGAAACTAGTGTTAAGACACTCCGTTCCACTTCCGTTCCCCACTTTCCGCCGAATTTGAGGCATTGCGTGTTCAGTGCTGGAACTCAACGTCGCACTTTCCCCTGAACTAGAGCGAAAAAAAAATAAAAATTTCATTTCTTTGAGTGGGGATCGAACCCACAACCTGTCGCGTTTTCAATTATAAGCTTGTGCCGTAAGTCAACAATTTTGGACAGATAAATAAAACTTCTATAATAACTATAATTACAAATTAAATCCTGCATTCACTTATTGCTTTGTTTTCCAAAGTCATTTATTATTGTGGAAAAATAACTAAGATTAAATTCAGTGTTAATTGACCTATAATAAAAATATTGAAGGTAATAAAAAGGTAAGGAAAATGAATTATGTACTTCGGTCCCCGTTTTCCAACTATATAATACATGGGATGTTAGTTAGTGGAACTCAGCGTTGCGCTTTATCTTCTTGAACGCGAGTACTAAAATACATAAAGTATAATTATTCCCGTCGTGATTTCTTCTCCCTCCCCCTGGGGGAAGAGGGGATACGATTCCAGGGTGTGAGCCCTTTCATCGCTAGTTTCTAGCGCCGCGCATTAATATGCGCGTGTAATTGGGGTGGGCCGATGGCCC
>DWMZ01002378.1:0-14223 GCA_018249855.1 Eueides tales michaeli | reverse complement strand
CACTTTCCGCCGTATTTGAGGCATTGCGTGTTGAGTGGTGGAACTCAACGCCGCGCTTTGCCTTATTACCAGAGCGAAGAAATGAAACATTATATATTTAAATTGAAAATATTAAATATTTCATTTCTAGCACGAATTTATCGTTTTTGCTGCACACTGTATGAAATTCACTGCGTAATCAAAACATTTAGGGTACTTGTCGTGGACCTAAATTAAAAAAAAATTGGCGCTAAGTGACAATTTAAAATATAAATTAAAGAGTATAGACAAAAAAATCGTATTCTATCTTGCTAAAAGAGCGGAAAAAATAAACAGAATTCTCTCCCCCGATAGGGAGTCGACCTTATGACCTCAGCATTTTCAGTTGGACGGCCTTGTATTAGCTAACTATTTGACATAACGTGTAAAAAATTACTAAAATTAACATATTTAAAAAAAACTATTCAAGGTTAGCCAGTATGGATTATATTAGCGTTTTACATGCAAACTGTGCATTTTAACAAAGTCTTATTTAGATTGGGTAGTTTCAAAATAACTGTACATAGTTCTAATTTCGATAAAAAAATTAACTATAATATTCTATTAACTAAAAAACATAAACATTTTGTTTGACTCATCTACAAAAACACAGACCAAATTATATATTTATCTTATATACATATGAACGGGACAGGTTGTGGGCTGGAACCCCGATCTGACTAATTCAGAAATATTCTCGACTCGAATATTCTTTTAAATTGAATATTTTATGTTTTCATTTCTTCGTTCTGGTAACAAGTTAAATTTCGGCGTTTAGTTGCGCCACTCAACACGCAATGCCTTAAATTTTACGGAAAAAGGGGAACAGAACGGAGTGTCTTAACATAAATAGCATTTTATATAAAAACTAGGGGGCTCCGCCCCCTGCTCGCTTCGATCGCCAAACTCCGGCGCCCCCAGCACCCCCCCCTCCCTCACCCACGCAAACGAAAATTAAACGAAAAAACATGTATCAATCAATGAAAACATCAATAAACATCAAAAAAAATAAAATATAACGATTAGCTTCTTAATTCTACTACACCTTTATCAAAAGCAAAAAAAAATCAATTTACATCTTGATCCAAATTCATAAAGAATCACATTTTTTTTTTCATAATTTTTTCTCGTATTATAGGCACTCACGCGAGTGCCTCACAATACACGATATTCTCGATCACCTTTTCTTCCAGCTTGCACTCGATCAATCAATATCAATTTTTTACGTCAACAACTATTATATAAAAAAAATCGTACAGAACAAAAAAGTGTTTTATAGAATAGAGAGATTAGAATGACAGGTCGTCTTAATGCCATTCACGTTGACCCGTAGAACGCTGAACTAGCGAGTTTTAACTTTTAACTGTTAAACAAATATGCAATGTGCTTAACTTGTTCCGCTGCGATAATAACCACGAATGGCTCGCGTGATCATAACCGATATATGTATGTATTAATATGTTTTAACAATAGCTGCCCGCCGTTTTTATTGCAGTATTTTATTTACTAATCTCAATTTCTTTCTTGTTATAATAATAATATTAGTTTTAATAATACGTTTATCCGTGTGATTCCGGCTTAGAATAGGATCACCCTGGTACTGATGGTGTCGTAAGAGGCGACTAAAGTACGTGTGGTAGAGTCACGTTGTCAGCAATGACAACACGCATGGGCAGACTCGACTGGATTATTACCACCCCCGGCATTTAAGACCGGCGTTAAGTAGTGACCTTGGGTTTCGCATTGGGTAATGCCGGGCCCCGGTGCCCAACCTTACAGACCGGCAACGCTCCTGTAACTCCTTTAGTGTTACCCGGGGCCGTGGGCGGCGGTGATCACTTACCACCAGGTGACCCGTACGCTCGTTTGCCGTGTCTTTCCATAAAAAAAAAACCATCACTTCTAACACAGAATATACATTGAAAACTAAAAATGACATAACTTTTTTATTTATTGACCGATTTAAAAAAGACTATAATAGTGAAAACTGCGTTTATATTTGGTAAGCCGTTTCTGAGATTAGCGCGTACAAACGCAGAGAAAAACAGTCAATCAGATAAGCAGACAAACATTTAAAAATTGTTTTGGGCCGTATTACATAAATAAACGTAAGATTTTTTTTAATATATCTTCCATGTATAGACATGAGGCCTGTCGTGGCGCAGCGGCACAAGCGTGTGACTGTAACCGGCAAGTTCTGGGTTCGATCCCCAGTCGAGGAAATGAAATATTTAATATTTTCAATTTAAATATTTAGTGTTTCATTTCTTCGCTCTGGTAATAAGGCAAAGCGCAGCGTTGAGTTCCGCCACTCAATACGCAATGCCTCAAAAATTCGGCGGAAAGTGGGGAACGGAAGTGGAACGGAGTGTCTTAACACTAGTTTCCCGGGTTCCCTCTGCCTACCCTGCCTACCCTGCCTCGTGCGGGATACAGCGTGAAGATATAAAAAAAATAGAAAAAAAAATTGGGAACCTAGTGTTAAGACACTGTTCAAATTAAGACATTTCTGTTCTTCACATTCTGCAGAATTTTTGAGATATCGCATGTTGAATGCGACGCAATGAAAATGCTGAATATTTCATATGCTCAAGCGGGGATCGAACCCACAAGCCATTTTTTTACAGTCACACGCTTGTGCCCTTGCGCTACGACAGGCCCCATCACTATATTTAGGCGTATATACTACTCTCCCGTTACTAAATTACTGGTAGAAAACGAACAGGTAGAACTACGTAGTATAAAACTTTAGAATTCAGCATATAAGGAGTGTAATCGAGCACTTACAGACGAAAATAAACTGAAAAGAAACTTTTCACGAAATTCCAAGAATACGTGATCCAGAATTCCAAGAATAAGTATCCAAGAATCTTGTGATAAAAAGATCTTTGATTTTGGCGATTGTAACACATTATTAATGGAACACTTTTATGCGACAATTCTTTGGAAATTTCCATATATAACCTTTGAGCATTTTGTCAAGTATTATTTTATTTTGATAATTTTTATTATGTTATTAACAACAAAAGTACCTACATTGTAATACGCGATCGCGTAAGAATTTCGACGTAGCTCGATAAGAACGTATGGCTCAAGTTGTGACGGGCGATTGGACAGTTTTCAGTAGACGCGAGTTAGACGCGATAGGTGCTAACTTTTATACATTTTCTAACCATTTTGTTGCATAGATAAGTCATTTTTGAATAAGAAAGTGACTGACTGACTAAAAAAAATTTTAAGACTCTCCACATGACACGTATTGCTTATTGAGTGGCTAAATTCAACGCCGCGTTTCGTTACCAGAGAGAAAAAATACATATATTATATAAATATTTTACTCTCTCGAATAGGAATCGAACCCACAAGCTGTCAAGTTTACAGTCGCACGATTGTGCCTCCACGTAATCCCCAAGATCACAAACCACGCTAACCAAGTCACCCAAAGGAAAAAAAATCGCGAATGATATTTTTTATTTTAACTTTATTATTTTAACGAAGACGATGCAAGGTCAGTTTTAATGACAGTTGAACAATAAATATATTTTTTCCTTTTGTTTTTAATATACAAACTAATTTATGTACAATACTATTAACCTGTGAACAAAGGCCTGTCGTGGCGCAGGGCCACATAGGAAGTCTGTTGATGGGAACAGAGTGTCTTGACAGTAGGTTCCCAAGTACCCTTTGTGTACCCTATCATATGCCGGAGTTTTTTTTTTTTATTAAATAGTACTTAAAAAGTACTATTTAATACAAAAAAAAACACAAATATTCTTTTTGAAGCACAGTATAAGTAAAAATATACTTTAATAATTTTAGCTTAACCATATTTCCTAGACAATTTTCAAGAATCTATAGCAATTATGAACGTAAGGGGAACGGAGTGCCTTTACACTAGGTTCCCAAGTTCCCTCTGCCCACCCAGCCATTTGCGGGATAATGCATAAAGCTGTAAAGATTATGAATTGAAACAGTTAATCGATAAGAATATTTTTTTTCAATAACAATACAAATAACTTTATCGTGTGAATTTGCATATAATAGAATGTCCTTTACGACATAGCATTGTTTTCTTTAAATAATATAATATTACATATATTTTTCTTTGTTTGTCCAGCTTCACGCTGTATCCCGCAAATGGCAGGATAGGCAGAGAGAAATCTAGTGTCAAGACACTCACTTCCGTTGAATTACAGGCAATGCGTGTTGAATGGTGAAACTGAACGTCCACTATATTAAAATTTAATTTCTCCTTGTGTGGATTGAACCTAGAACCTATCGCTTTACCAATCAAACAAACGCTTGTGTCTCTGCGCCACGACGACAGGTGTCATATAATAATATTTTTTTTATAACAATTATCTACAAGCGTATTAATGTAACATGACAATTTCCTTATATCTTATATTATTCTTGGTAGCAATATTTTTTATTATAGTAATAATAACGATGCATTTGGAATATATAACAAACTCAAAATATTCTTTATTCAATTAGGCCATTACATACATTTTTGAATCGTCAAGTTACATAGAAATGTCTGTACTGTCAGTCCTACAGGAAGTTATCACCGGTGAGGAAGGCGGGTCTGCTGAGGAGAGCCGGCAAGAAACTCAACAGTTGCTCTTTTCAAAATATCAATTAAAGTAAATATATAACATAATTAGCTTCCTGAGTGAGTACCAACAGCATTTAATCCCACGCATTCTTATCATTATAATAGTCTTGAAATGAGTGGATAAGGTTTGCCTAATTAGACTATTTTTTTCTTTCTTTAGATTATTTTTTTCTTTTTTAGCTTCACACTGTATCCCGCACATGACAGGGTAGGCAGAGGGAACTTGGGAACCTAGTGTTAAGACACTCCGTTCTACTTCCGTTCTCCACTTTCCGCCCAAATTTGAGGCATTGCGTGTCGACGGAACTCAACGCCACGTTTTTTTGACTTGTCACCAGAGCGAAGAAATGAAACATTTAATATTTATATTGAAAATATTACTCGACTGGGAATAGAACCTACAACCTGTCGGATACAGTCACATGCTTGTGCCGCTGCGCCACGATAGGCCTCTTAGGTTTGCATAATATTATATTTTAACTTTTACTTTAAACTGTTGAAGTGGCTAGTCTAAAATCATTTGTGGAATTTTATCGGTCATACGAGTACCTTGTCCAATAAAAAGACTGGGACTGATCATGCAGCACGTTTTTATTTATTTTATTTTTCTTTTTTTTATGTATCCCGCACCAGGTAGGGTAGGCAGAGGGAACCCGGGAACCTAGTGTTAAGATACTCCGTTCCACTTTCCCACTTTCCGCCGAATTTGAGGCATTGCGTGTTGAGTGGCGGAACTCAACGCCGCGCTTTGCCTTATTTTTACCAGAGCGAAGAAATAAAACATTAAATATTTAAATTGACAATATTAAATATTTCATTTCCTCGAGCGGGCTTCGAACCCAGAACCTGTCGGTTACAGTCACACGCTTGTGCCGCTGCGCCACGACAGACCTCTTTATTTTTCAATATTTATTTATATTGTTTCTATATCTGTATCCATATATAATTAGATAGAGGCGGGAATAATAATACGTAAGTTATGTATTATTAGTATTTTATTTGCCGAAACTTACTTATGCCTATAAGTGGCGGTTTTAACTTGTTTAATTTATTTGGATGGAGCAGTGCAGGGGAGTGTTAGTGCATTGTAAATGGGCCCCTGAAGCCTACATTTGTGGTCGCAACTTCCAGGCACTGCTTCTTCTTTTAAAATTTTTGTTTGGTTAATTTAGAAAATACTTACTGCAGTTTTGTTCATTCCATTTAACACAGAAGATAAAAAAAATGACACAACTACAAAATTTACTTATAAATTTGCCAATGATATGTATGAATATGTAAAAACTATCCACTTTTGATTACTCTTATATTTCTTCGGCGTTGAGTTCCGCCAATCAACAGGCAACGCCTCAAATTCGGTGGTAAGTGGGGAACGGAAGTGGAACGGAGTGTTACCCTAGGTTCCCAGGTTCCCTCTGCCAACCCTGCCATGTGCGGGATACAGCGTGAAGTGAGAGTGAGTGTATTCTTATAAATATTGTTAAGGAGTTTGTTTGTTTAAGCCCGCTTAATATTATTGGTTCGAATTAAATAATTCTCTTGGTGTTTCATAGGCCATTTATCGATGAAGGCATAGGCTATATAACATTACGGTTATCGTTTTTATATAACATGCTAAGCTATATAGTCGCATTAATCACTCTTTCAGCTTCACGCTGTATCCATCCACTACTAGGTCAGAGGGAACCTCGGAACCTAGACACTACCACTCTCCATGTGTGTTGAATGGCGTAACCCAACGCCGCGCATTACCTCATTAACCAAAATATGCCATCACACAAGTAAAATTACAAAAAATATACGTTATTAAAAGACAATTTAAAAATTATATTCATACTTCTGCTTGAACAAGATAATATTACTTTGAGCTTAGCAACAAGCTATAATTTGTAGCGAATCGGAATTTCCACGTGCATTTCGCGTGTACGAGACCCACGTGATAAAAAGTGTACTCATAATGTATGTATGTATGTATCTGTATGTGTAGATTTTTTGCTGTAACCTTTAAACTGGCATTTGTTATTTCCATACAAGTTTTAATCTAAAATTACAATTATTTGTTGCATTTTGTTCAGGTGTATAGGTATGATGTATTTTAGCTGTACGCTGGTGCCCGCAAGTGAGAGGCAGAGAGGGAAATAATGTTAAGATCGATTGTTGAACATTGTTCAAGTATAAGCGAATTGATATATATGTACATATGACTTAAATTTAATTATATTAATAAAAAAAATCGCAGTAAGGAACCTTAGACGTGGCATGAATTTACCTAGAAAGTTCGAGACTTTTTGTACCGAATGTTTTTGATGGGATATCACTATTTTTTGCAGAAACCAGTTTTTTTTTAACTGGCTCTCACTCTCTCTCTCTCTTCCTCTATACTCAAGATCTTCGACGACTCTAGTGCGTGAAACTAATTCATATTTCCGTTTCTTATATATATGTACTTCAATAGAAAAGGGTAGACATACGTACATAACACTAATTAACATTTGTTAAGTCGACATTTCCATTTCTCTCATAGTTTAGTGCAACTTTTAGGGTTTTTCATATACAAAGGTACTTCAGAACTTGAATTTTTGTACATCAACTAAATAAATTTTGCAAAGGGGTGTCATTATCTATAAAAGCTGGGCTCTTACAATGTCACGGGCACCAGGTACTTCAGATCTTCGATGTTCCTACATTTGATAGTTTTTACTTTACTGTGGGAATTAAACCCTACCCCTGTATCAAATTTTGGCTCTCTATATCCGTAGGGCAGTACTAATTCTGTTTTGATGAAATGAGTGAATCAATGTCGAAGTAATGGAGCTTTGCCTTGACAATATTTGACCGATAAATATAAAATTTTACATTTGGAAATTTAGTGTTAAAACACTCCATATCTTTCCTTACAAACTGCATAATTTTAAAAAGATCTAAAAAGATCAAATCAAAGAAATATTAATAAGGAATACAACAAATTATACTGTTTTTTTTTAATTTAATAATGAACAAGAATTAGAGGAGTGAGGCCTGTCGTGGCGCAGCGGCATAACCGACAGGTTCTGGGTTCGATCCCCACTCGAGGAAATGAAATATTTAATATTTTCAATTTAAATATTTAACGTTTCATTTCTTCGCTCTGGTAAAAATAAGGCAAAGCGCGGCATTGAGTTTCGCCACTTAACACGCAATGCCTCAAATTCGGCGGAAAGTGGGGAACGAAGGGGAACGGAGTGTCTTAACACTAGGTTCCCGGGTTCCCTCAGCCTACCCTGCCTTGTGCGGGACACAGCGTGAACCTATAAAACAGGAATAACTTCACTCGTCGTCGCTAGTAAACTATAATAGATTTAACGAAAATCTTTGATATCACGTTTATCACGCATGACATTTTATTTATACACACAAAGCAGTATAATGTGATACTATAGAGTATAATCTGTAACGCGACCGCAGCTTCTTTTTTTATATAAATAAAACAATAGATATTGCGACTAGTGTGTGACTGTAAATGCGACAGGTTGAGGGTTCGATGCCCGCCCGAGGAAATGAAATTTTTCATATATTCACATCTTCGCTCTGGTAACAAGGCACAGTGGCATTGTCTTCTGCCACTCAACATTCAATGCAATTCAATTCTACGGAAAATGAAACGGAGTGTATTAACACTGAATTCTCTATGCCTACCCTGCCATGTACGGGGTACAGCGTAAATATAAAAAAATGTATTGTAGATAGTCTTTTTAGGATTGCACGGATCTAGAAATCTTAGTCTTCTAGAAATAATAACGATCTGTTATTCCTATTTTCGTACGTATTATGTCTCGTATGTATTATGTACTATATTTTGCGTATATTATGACTAAAAACTTGGTTTTTTATTTCACCATTCTAAATTCACTTTAAGTTTTGTACAAATAATAATATTTTTTATCGAATTAAAATTTGTCAAAAGCGTTTAGCGCGCGTGAAGCCAAGGCCAGAATGTTAGGTTACATGTAACGTTGTTTTTTCATTTAATATTTTTAATAAATTGTAGTTAATAAAAGTAGCACTTTTTGTTAACATACAAAATAAAAAGTCTGCGTTTTATTATCTAAAGTAAATTAGGGACATGATATCTGACAAATTATTCTTAGTGAAGATTTCGAATTTTAACGCAATCCCAGATATTAAGGTCGGCTTATGCCAATCTAAAATCCAGAGTTTAGCTACACATGTCAAGTTTTAAGTAGATTGGCGGGGCACAACGCTGGCATAACTCAACGCTGTAGATTTTTTTTTAATTCACATGGCAGGATAGGCACAGAAAATATGTGCACCTAGTGTTAATACACTCCGTTTTGTTTCTCACTTTCCGCCGAATCAATGTCAAAATAGTGGAAATCGGTTACCAGAGCAAACAACTGAAAACATTAAATATTTCAATTGGAAAAATGAAATTTCATTTCCTCGAGTGGGCATCGAACTCACCACCACCCCTGAGCTACGAGAGATGGAAATAATTAATTCCCCGTAATTCATAACACACATACAACCAGTAGTATTTACTCTACTCTACTCAGCTTCACGCTGTATCGCGCTCATGGCAGGGTAGGCAGAGGGAACTTTGGGAACCTAGTGTTAAGACACTCCATTCCACTTCCGTTCCACACTTTCCGCCTAATTTGAGGCACTGCGTATTTAGTGGCGGTAAAACTCAACGCAGCGCTTTTGCCTTATTACCAGAGTGAATAAATGAAACATTAAATATTTAAATTATAAATATTAAACGTATCATTTCCTCGACTGGGGATCGAACCCACAACCTGTAGGTTACAGTCACACGCTTGTGCCGCTGCGCCACGACAGGTCTCAGACAGTAGTATTTGTATTTAATATCAATTTACAATTTATCAACAGTTGCTGTATAATCGTGCACGGGCGGCGCGGTGGGGCTGAGGTCGTTACTTCGCAAATAATAGACTTTATTGAAGCAGTCATATCACGTACAGTGCTCATGATGTTTCCGCCCGACCCTGTTTTATTATAGCGACCACAGCTTCGCCCGCTTCAATTTATTGTCATATTGTAACGAATTTATATAGATTTTTCACTTTTATTTTAGTCTATGTATTATTCTAATGTATAAGCTATATTATTGCAAAGTTTCATCGTAATCTGTTAAGCAATTTTTGCGTGAATGTGGAACAAACGTACACATATTTAAAAGTCTAGGTGATACATTTTAAATTTCGAATAAATAAAAAATATATATGTAGTTCTTATCGTTACGCATATCTCTCGTTTGTACAGTGAACTTAGCGCAATACATTTTTATTTCATAAAAATCCACAACTGCTAATGTTTGTAAATAAAAAATACAGGGTCGATTTAAGTCGATAGATATAGATTCGATTCCCTACTGAGGGGAATGACTTAACTTCATTTTTATTGCTTTGGTATGGCAATATGGAGCATTGAATTTTCTCTGAGAACAAAGTGACCTTACTCTCTGCGTACTTTGCTTTATATAAAAACAATGTCATAGTAAGTATTAATGGATCATGTTCATGGGAACGAGGTTCTCTACTAATATATATTTAAAAGTTTAAATATGTACATACTTAATTATCAGCAATAAAATATAAACAAAAAGCTTTCTTTAAATGTTTATTGTTTGGCCATCCCTTCAAGGGTTCCCCACCTCAAGAGGAAAATCCTTAATAGAATCGTCTTGTCAAGACCATTTATAGAGGTCGCTTAGAGGTATCGCTGAAATTATTATGAAATATACACCACTAAATTCTCTTGGAACACAGGAAATATGAAACTTCTAGAACAATCAAAAATACGCAGCATTTATGTATCGTTTTTGCTGTATTTTATAAGGAAAATACAGCAAATAATAGTTCTTTTTTCTCTCATAACGGTTATAATTTAAATTTATTTTTGCAACATGTTATTTTGTTTATGTACCTACTTCCTGTTGTGGAAATAAAACGTGGCGCTTTGATTTCTTACTGTACCAACAAAAAAAAACATAGTCCTGAGTAGGAATCGAACGCAAATCCATCGCATTTACACACGCTGAGCCACTGCGCCGCGACGGACATAATGTTGAGTAATAAATTGACCAAAAAAATAATATAATGAATGCTTAAAACAATTGAACCGGCTACCATTGGTCCATTGTAACTGTTCTCAGTGATCTCTAGGGGTTATCTCATCGTTCGGTCAGTGACCTTTTTAAAGTAAACATAGCCGTACGTACCTATAAGCGTAGCTATTTTTAGAAAATATTTATTTTTAAATTTATCGAGAGGTACTCTCTTGTTATTCTTATTGTGACAAAAAATATACGTATACTTATATTTTTTATAGGTAAACGTATTTGAACCTGGGCCTTTTGGGTATTGTCCAGAGTCATCTAATAACTTTACGTTCAAGTTTATGGAGCTTACTACCTATTATTTTTTTTAAATATATATAGTGTATCCATATAAAAGTCAATATAACTAAGACAATCAGTATCTTTATTGCCACCGAATTAAGAAAAATTGTGTTGAGTGATAGAACTCGAGTTGCGATATGTCTATTCGCAAGAGAAGTAATATTTTTTTGATTCATATATCTCGCATATGTATACCAGGGTAGGGAGAAGGAACCTGGAAATCTGGTATACTTTTACTTCACGCAGTATCCCTAATATATGTTCCCAACTTTCCAGCCAAATTCTGAAGGTGACGCATGTTGAGAGGTATATATATATATATATATATATATATATATATATATATATATATATATATAGTAGAGTAGAGAAGTAATATTTTTTTGATACATATATCTCGCATATGTATACCAGTGTAGGGAGAAGGAACCTGGAAATCTGGTATACTTTTACTTCACGCAGTATCCCTTAAATATGTTCCCAACTTTCCAGCTAAATTCTGAAGGCGACGCATGTTGAGAGGCGGATCTCAACGCCACGCTTTCGCGAGAATATATTTTGAGTGAGAATTGAACTCAAAATCTGTCGCATTTACTATCGCACGTCAGTACATGCGGATCTCACCTCGAAATAAAGGAATATTACATAAATTACATGCATATATATATATATATATATATATATATATATATATATATATATATATATATATATATATATATATATATATATATATATATATATATATAATATTGTACTAAGAAATTTACTTGTCAATTTGAATACTGCTGCTTATGTTTTATATACAATTAAAGAGCACTATATTCGGATAATGTAGCGTTTGTCATTTTGTTATCAATTATGTAGAAAAACACAGTGCAGGAAATTAATTTGTGTGACATTACATTGTTTTGAATATGATGTAACTATTGTAGTTTGTTTGTAACTTTGTATGTTTGATATATTAAAAATATTTTATATACCACTAGAGGGCTCCGTCAACTCACACAGGCTCCGCAAGCGAAAATTAAACGAAAAAACATGTATCAATCAATGAAAACATCAATAAAAAATAAAATATACGTGTTTTTTCTATTAATTTATTTATCTTTTTTTTATTTTTATGATATATATTTTTATATAGTAATCTTATTTATTGTTTATAAAGACTATTTTTTTTTCATTATTTAACATCTGTTATTTTAATACACCCTGCTATTCTTTTTGCCCTACGGTTGCCTGGCAGAGATCGCTACTTAAGCGATAAGGCCGCCTTTTGTACATTTGCTTTTACTGTTTGTAGTTTATACTGATCTTTGGGTGTACAATAAAGAGTATTTATTATTATTATTATTATAATATAACGATCAGCTTCTTAATTCTACATCTTTTCCAAACGCAAAAAAAATCATAAAGAATCACAAAATTTTTTTTCATAATTTTTTTCATATTATAGGCACTCACGCGAGTGCCTCACAATACACGATATTCTCGATCACCTTTTCTTCCAGCTTGCACTCGATCAATCAATATCAATTTTCTACGTCAACAACTATTATACAAGAAAATCGTACAGAACAAAAAAGTATTTTATAGAATAGAGAGATAAATATTATTTGTATGTAAGATCTGAGGTCGATATGGCCTCGCGAAATAGATATGAGATCCCTAATGGAGGAAATGAAATATTTAATATCTTCATATTTTCGCTCCGGTAAAGCCGGTCTACTAAGCGCAGTAATGAGCTCCTCGATTTAAAACGCAATGCATTCATAATTCAACGGAAAGGGCGGAAAGAACGGAAGTGTCTTATAGAAACGGAGTGTAAAACATTCCGTTTGTATAAGACACTTCCGTTCTAAGTTCCCAGGTTCCCTTAGCCGAGCCTAATATGTAGGCGATATAATGAGATGCTAAATAAATGAAATACACAACATTTTTTTTTGAGGCCTGTCGTGGCGCAGCGGCACAAGCGTTTGACTGTAATCGACAGGGTCTGGGTTCGATCCCCAGTCGAGGAAATGAAATATTTAATATTTTCAATTTAAATATGTATTTAGTGTTTCATTTCTTGGCTCTGGTAATAAGGTAAAGCGCGGCGTTAAGTTCCGCCACTCAACACGCAATGCCTCAAATTCGGCGGAAAGTGGGGAACGGAAGTAGAACGGAGTGTCTTAACACTAAAAAAAAAAGATTCTTAATATAAAGTGAATATGCAAAACCAAACATTTATAAATAATTAAATATAATACATATACGCAGATAATTGATTATGTGGTACTTTGTTTTAGCTGACGTAGTTCAATTTCACTTTTGCAATTGAGAGCTTTCGCGCTTGTGTAGATATTGATAAAGCTCGCTAGAGAACTTAATGTACACTGAATATTGATATAGACCTATAATATAAAAAAATCTTCTGTATACGGTCTGGCTGTAGCCTCAGTTACGAGTTTTATTTAGGAAATGAGTTATTATCATTTATTTTATCACAAAAAAAAGAATACGCAACCTTTTACAGCTAAATTTACAGCGTCCACTGGATGAATGCATCAATTATTTTCAAAGTTGGTAATAATATTATATAAAATTAAAAAACAAATCAAGGTATTGTCCCAGTCAGGTCTGGTGAAACGTTATATAAGTAAGTTGTAACTACTGTGTAGGTCAAGAAGCCGTACGCCAAGGTCGCCGCTTATTGAAGAAGGTAAGTATCGAGATTGCAATGTTATTACGACTCAGTACTTTATAAACAAATAATAATGAATATTAGTGTCAATTTATTTTCTACATATAGCAGGGGGAACCTGGGAACCTAGTGTTTAAACACTCTGCTTCCCTTAAGAGATTTTCATTCACTACTTTACGACGAATTGTGGTGGTAGCGTGTTAATTGGGAGAGTTCTATTCTATGCTTTGTCTGACAGTCCTGAATCCGTTTATTTTTTCACTCAAAGTGACAAAATGCGGCGTTGAGTTCCGCCAATCAACACGCAATGTCTCATTTCAAATAATTATAAGCTGTGCTGTTAAATTATTATTTAATTAAACATATATATATATATATATATATATATATATATATATATATATATATATATATATATATATATATATATATATATATATATATATATATATATATATATATATATATATATATATATAT
>DWMZ01002377.1:0-14227 GCA_018249855.1 Eueides tales michaeli | reverse complement strand
AATTATCATTATCGATATTGCTAAGTAGTTTATAGCACAAAAACATTACCGAAAGTGTAAAGAATCATGTCGGTCATTATAACCGGACATAATTTATTAAAAATGGGTCATTATAAGCGACATGTCACTGTAAGGGAAGTCACTATATCCGACTTATTATAAAGAATTTTCTATGAAAACCAAACTTCATAGTGTAATTACGTCATAATAAACGGTTAGTCAATATAAGCGGAGTCATTATAAACGGATTCTACTGTATATATATATATATATATATATATATATATATATATATATATATACAGTAGAATAGATATAGATATATATATATATATAATTATGAAATTGATTGGTATGAAACTCACGGAAAAATTCACTATCGACTGATTTTTATTTTCTTTTTTAGTTTCACGCTGTAGTTATAAGCACTTTGATCAGAACATCGACCGCCGAACTTTTTATCGATAGGATCGGAGGAATAGAATAAAAATATAACCTTTTGTTTTGGCTTCACACTGTATTCTTCACACGTGGCAGAGTAGGCAGAGGGAACTTGGGAACCTAATGTTAAGACACTCTATTGCGTTCGTTTCTTTCCGCCGAATTCCGAGATCACGTGTTGAGTGGCGGAACCCAACGCCGCGCTTTGTTTCATAACCGAGGCGAAGTAATGAAAATATTTAATATTTAATTTAACTCGAAGAAGTGATATATTTAATATTTAACATATCACTTCTTTGAATGGGCATCAAACCCACAACCTGTTATTTACAGTCACACCTATTGTACCCCTGCGCCACGACAGGCTTCTGCCAATATAATCTTTTCTTAGGAAATAATTAAACGCACAATATTAAAAGTTTACATTGACAATGTTAATTTTAATGTATAAGAATGTTCGTCTCAAAATAGTACTAAAGTATTCTAGTGGTTCATTACAGGGCGGTCCCTTTTAACGAGCACTAACAGTAACAGGTCGCCTGTATGTCAAGAAGTTCTTTGATGTTTGGTTACTTATTAGAATTTGAAACATATACATATGTATTTTTACTATATTTAATAACAGTACAATTTTGTTGTTTTTGTTGTTGCTGTTTTAGGGAAGGTTGTAGGGAACCTGGGGAAGTAGTGTGCGTTCCCATTACGATACCCGTGTTCCCGAATTTCTGCCAAACTTTAGAGGCTTACCGTATTATATATAAAAATACACAGAAAATTTCATATCAAAACAATGTCGTTGATAAAGGAAGAAGCAATATAAATGAAAATATTTTCAAAACGTAAAATCCAAATGTTGTTCAAAGCGTGAATTTTATTTCTTTTTACTGCCAAAGTTATTGCAGTGGCAGAAACAATCAAGTCGTATAACAAAGAGAACAGCTCGTTGTGCCTAAAATTTGTATTTTATTTTCAATCTTCACGAGTTTTTTTAATATTTTATGGTGTGATAAAGAAATTTGAAGTGAAAGCTAAAAGCTTCACGCTGAATCCCGCACGCTGCTGTAGTGGCAGAGGCGACCTGACAACTTAATGTTGAAACACTCCGTCCTCTATACTTTGCAGAATCCTGAAGGCATTTCGTATTGAATTGTGGAATTCAGCGCCGTGCTTTGCCTTGTTACCAGAGCGAGAAATTTATAGCGAATAATATGAAGCTTAAAGCTAATACTTTACGCTGTATGCAGAGAGAACTTGCGAATCTAGTGTTAAGATACTCCGTTCCATTCTCCACTTTCCGCCGAATATCAGGCATAACCTGTTAAGTGGCGTAACTCAACGCTACATTTTGCCTCTTTACTGGAGTGAAGAAATAAAAAAAAATTTAATGAAAAATATTAAATATTTTATTTCCTTGAGCAGGGATCGATCCCACAACCTGTCGCATTTCACACACACACATACCCTTGTACCACAACTAATATAAAATATAAATCAGCCTATTCAGTTTAAAACGCAAATATAAATTAGTAAAGGCAAAGTCAAAGTAGTCGTCGGTCATACAATTAACGTGAATTTAGCTTGTGAATTTAGCAACTAAAAGTTGGAGCTTACAATGCAGTTTAAGTAAACCACTGGGAACAGAATAAAAGGATTTTGTTGGATTTTAGAGGAAAAAAGTATAATTATATGTTCAAAAGATGTATATAATTAAGATAAAGTAAAAAAAGATGCCTGTACATTTAATATTTATACGTTCTCTCTCTCACTCTCAGCTTCACGCTGTTTCCCGCAATTGGCATGATAGGCAGAGGGAACTTGGGAACCTAGTGTTAAGACACACCGTTCCACTTCCGTTTCCCTCTTTGCGCCGAATTTGAGGCATTGCGTGTTGAGTGGTGGAACTCAACGCCGCGCGTTTTCCCTTATTACCAGAGCGAAAAAATGAAAACATTAAATAAATTGAAAATATTATATATTTCATTTTCTCGAGTGGGGATCGAACCCACAATGTCGGTTTGACACACGCTTGTGTGTAGAATCGTAATGGTCCAGCTAAACTAAAAGCAAGTGTGAAATGCCACCTTATGAAAAGTAATTAAGCAGAATGATAATTTACTATTGGCATATAAAATTTTAAGATCTGGAACATCTGTAAAAAAAACTATGTGCTTAACACCATAGATATTTTCATTGATATACAAAATTTCTGATTGAGGTCTGTAATGGCGCAGGGGTACAAACGTGTGACTATAAACGCGACTGGTTATGGTGTCGATGCCCACTCAAGGTAATGAAATATTTAATTTTTTTTTTCACTCTGGTAACTAGGCAAAGAGAATTAATTACTGTCACCTTTACAACCAAACACGCCGCTGCACCTTCACTTTGTTCATATTATTTTTATTATCTATATTTTCTACTAGTAAGAAAACGTGAAAAAAAATTTCATATAACACTTTTCGTGGTAATTGAATTTACAATTATTGTGTTTTTAGGAAAACGGTATTCCACTGAATCACGACTGCCTTTTCAAATTATAAAACAAAGTGTGAAAATATAAAGTACTGCTTGAAAATGCCCTCGGGAGCTACAAATAACACTGTTACTTAACATTTTTGCAGCTAAAAGTCTTTAATAATGGTTATATATTAGGTTGTTAAATGTAAAATTGGCGTTCTCATACTGGCCACTTTAATCACAAATTTGTCCTCTTGGGTTAGGAATACCAAGTTCAAATTTCTACATAGATTTATTTTGCGTTAACCTTCAGTCATTTGTTTTTTCGGTTTACTTCACTGTTCACAAAATAAAAAAAAAATCGCGTTATTTACGAGATCCACCAGTGCTGTGGAAAGGGTTCAAAGCGGTAATGATATATGTGTAGCAAAAGAAAACACTATGCAATTTTGGTTCACAACGCTTTCCTTTTGGAAATTTCAACGTACAGAACAAGTCCTGTTGGTGATCAGAGACCCAAATTGATAACAAAGAATTAAAGACTACAATAGTCTTAAGCGCCACCCAATCCACGTCTGAGTTAGCTGCAGGCTGCGGAGTTAGTGATAAATCTGTTTTAATCCAGTTGAAGCTAATAAAAAGATTAAAAAGCTTGAAAGGTGGTTACCTCACGAATTAAATGAAGCCAACCGGCAAACGTGTGAGGATTGCTACGCTACGTAACTTAACAGCCACTGTAATGAATGGTTTTTAAATAAAAACATTATTTATGATGCAAAGTGGATTCTCTACGAAAATCGGTATTTTTATCTCAAGACCCTTAAGTGTTTTAATATGAAGTTTTGTCATAATTGGCTCAGCGGTTTGGCCGTAATTGTATCACAGACAAACAGTTACTTTCGAATGTATAATATTTGTATGGATGGACCTTTTGCTAGCTTGTTTGCTTGAGCTTTAAGACGTAAAATGACAGGATGTGACGCTTCGTAATCTACATATATGACAATTTTGAAATATCTAATGATGATTCAGTTCTGATAATAATGAAATTACATATTATTTATATTGTTATTGATCCAAAATGGTCGCCGCAACCAAAAGGTGGAATACAATATTTTGTACAATAATTTATTTTATTATGGACATCAAATGAAAGGTACTGATCTATCAAGAAACTTTTAAGTTAACAATACACATAAATAATTTGTAACAAACATACAAGAATTTCGATGTAGCGTAATGGGAACGTATGGCTTAGTTGGTCAGAGAGCGCATGGACGACTTCCAAAAGGAGCGAGTTCAAATATGTTTTAAAAAAATGTATAAAAATGCAATACATTTTTATACGCTTTATAAAAAGTGTTTTTCTTTCCTAAGGGCAAAACGTCACATTAAATATGTAAAAATATCTGAGAAATTGTTGACAAAAAAGGTATTTTTAATTATTCTTTTATTACATTGTTATTATTTCTTCAATGTGGTAAGAAGAAATGTGGCAATATTTAGGTTCATTCCTAGTTAGAAGGGTTGATAGAGGAAGGTTGGAAAGATTCTTCTTCTGATTTTTTTTAGTACCGGTTCTTTTAAGCTTATACAATTTTTTATCTTCCATAAAAATTGGACCAGAAAATTAAACAGATTAAATCTGTCCTACAAGTTCTTGGTTCAGTGCTTTTATACGATTTATAATTTAATAATATTCATTTGGAGCGAGCCTGTTTCAGAGAGGAATTAATCATTAATTATATTCACAACTTTGGATATTGAGTCGACATTTTGACGTTGCGAGTGGCGTAATTACAATTAGTAGTAATTTGCAATTTTTAAAATTGGAAATTAAATGAAATACTATAACTTACATGTATTGAAAAATTATTTAGGGCCTGTCGCAGAGGTACAAGCGTGCAACTGTGTGTAGCATGACGGGTTGTAGGTTCGATCCTCAATTGGGGAAAAGAATTGTTTAATATTTTGATTTTTTTCGCTCAGATAATTGGTTTTGTACGTTAACTAAAACCGCAGTGCGTCTAAACTTCGGTAGGAAATGGAAAAATTGTGTGTCGAATGTCGTTACATTATATATTATATATAGCGTAACAAAAAAAATGATATGTATGTAGTATGGTACAACTTTTTATGAAATGAGATGCTTATGGATTCGATTCTCCCTCGTGTTTATAATTTAATAACGTTTTCGTTTGCTACGGCCTTGTAAAATAATATTAAAATATTTTACTCTATATGTTGCATCCGTAAAAAAAGGTATTTTTTTTAGAGATTTGGTTGTATTAAGTACACCTGTTACTTTAAAATATTTCATAGGACTGCAGCAGTTTTGTTACGTCTCGCTACACAAATACTATAAAGCTTAAAATATAATGATCAATGTATTTGAAATATTAAAATTCATACGCCGTTATTTTATATATACTAAATGAACGGCGTTATGCTACGCAATACGTTGCTGCAGATAAATTTAAATATTAAGTTAATGTATAAAAAAGGAATGACAGATCCTAATGATACATGACCCTACCCTATGATGCTATACCAATCGTCGTGACCCGATAGCACAAGGGTGTGAAGCTCATCGGTTGTAGGTTTTTTGAAGGTAATAGAATATTTATATTTTCATTTATCGTTCTTGTAATGCGGCAAAAGCGCGGCGTTGATATCTGGCACTCAACGCGCAATGCCTCGAAAATTTGGCAGAAAGTGGGGAACGAAAATGTTTTAATTGGACTTGGACGTCTTAATACTAGGGCTTCAGGTTCCCTCTTTCTACCCTGCAATGTGGATGCCCTGCACAAAATCCAGACAAAGTAATTTCTAGAGATACGTAAAAACATTTTTTTTTTTGAATATATTCAATATTTTCAAACGTGATAGCTTTATAGAATTCAAGGCAAACTTTTTTCAGCAATTCGCTTCCAATCGCTAACAGGAGTTGAGGTCATTTGCATAGACTTTTGTTAATTAAAAAAGTTATCGCGGTTGACGATATCGGAAAATGAATAAGATTTTAACTTAAATAATTAAAATAAACTTGTGATCAATATATTAGTGAGTATCTAAGTTTTATTTTATTGTGTAGGTAAAATTTGTTTTAGTCAATAATATATTTTTTCACGTCAGTTTCACGCTGTATCCCGCACATAGCAGGGGAGGAAAAGGGCACATGGGAACCTAGTGTTACACCGAAACACACCGTTCCCATTAAGACACTTCAGTTCCCAGCTTCACATCGTTAACCAGAGCGAAGGAGTGAAAATATTTTATATATAATTTCATTGAGGCCCTATAAGTGACAGGTTGTGAGCTCGATCCCCATTCGAAGAAGTTCTTCGCTCTGGCAACGAGGTAATCCGCGGCGTTGCTTTCTGCTACTCAACACGCAGTGGCTCAAATTCGAGGTTTGGTGTATCTTGATATTAGGTTCCCAAGTTCCTTTTGCCTATCCTGCCAAGTGCGGGATACAGCGTGAAGCTAAAAATAAAACATTTCATCGAATGGTGATCGAAACAACAACTTGTCATTTATGCTTGTGTCTGCGTCACGATAGGACTCACAGAAAGTTTAAATTTCACGCCATACCCCTTACATAGCAGAGAAAACTTGGGAACACCCTACCTAGTCTTAAGACATACTGTTCCCATTGAGACACTTAAGCTTCTCACTTTGTGCCAAAATTGAGAAAAACGAGGAGGGAAATGAAATTGAGGAGGGAAATGAAAATGTTAAATATTTAATTTCCTTTCATTTCTTCGTAAACATTAACTATGTCATTTCCATTTTCCTATATATTTTTACATTGTTATCATAAATAATATAATTATGTTTACTAAGTTACGTCATAAAAAAATAATATGTACCTACATTAACAAAAAACTGACTGACAGATTGACTTAACCAAACATGGCTAACCTTTCATAATATTTATATTTGTAAGACCGTATAGTGAAAATGAAATAGATGGGTGGTCCTTAATTTCGATATTGAAATAATTTTATATGTATTTTCAAGCTAAATCAAGTTAACAAAAACAGTAATCAGTTTGATATATATTTATATTATGTTAACAAATTCCTTGGAAACTAACAGGCGTGTTGATGTTTCATTTTGATTTCAATCAGGATAAATCTTTATTTTTTGTCTCTTTTAACTTAGGAAGTAGTTTAGGTGTCATCTAAATAGATTCAGTAGTTTTTATTTCTGGAGAGGATATTACTATATTTTTTTAGATAATTGACAAATGTTTAAAGTTAGGTTTAATTTTTTTCATTTTTTTTCGCTGCACATATTACTTATCGCACAATTTCAATAGTAATTACGTGTTGAGTGACGAAACTAAACAACATACTCGACTTATCAGACCAGAAAAACGAAAATCACTTTAAATATAAACAATCCCTCAGGTTGGAATTGAACCTGTTAACATCAGTGTACAGTCACTATACTAATAAGGCACAACGAAACAATACAAACGAAGATAAAAATTCTACGGAAAGTGAGGAATGGAAGTGCCATGACGGGAACAAAGTTTCTTAACACTAGGTTCCCAAGCTTTCTACCCTAAAAAAAAAATAATTGTTTCTAAAAACACCACTAAACACTAATGAACTAATAATTATATAGAATTATAAAAAAATATTAGTTTTTTATATGAAAATTACTAAAAATAAATATTACTTAAATATAAAAGCTTATAAAGTTCGCGTGTATGTTTCATAATACTCAATATAAGTTAGATCTCCTACTTTAAATCGATCGTAAAACTACTTTTATGTTATTAAATAATATGTTATAACATAGGTCATAACGTCTTTATTATACCCTATATATTTGATTACGCGGCATATTTCACACAAAAGGCAGCTAAAACGATGCGGAAACGATTTAGGATTATGACGACTTAAAAGCTTGATTATTTTCTGTGTTCCAAGGACTCGCAGATTTGAATATTCGATATTAATTTCGGTCTGGTGCTTTTACACGATCTGGAGATCGAAGTTGACAGACAAACAAATAAGTAAATCTATAAAGTCGTTTGTGCCTTTTGAAGTGCTGAATCCTAAAAGTGGCAAAAAAATAAAGTAAGGGAGACCTTGGTTGATCTTTAAAAATACAGTATCGATGATGCTTGAGAAAGGGCTTGTGTGTAGAGGTTGATGACAGTAGAGGAGGCGAATAAGGTGTACAAAGGCCTCTCTGGCTACCTTTTCCCCATTTTCGGAGAATTTAAGACATTGTGTGTTGTCAACGCCGTGCTTTGTCTTATTACCAGAGCGAAGAAATGAAAACATTAAATATTTAAATTGAAAATATTAAATATTTCATATTCTCGAGTGAGCATCGAATCTGCAACCCGTTGCGTTAACAGCCACATGCTTGTGCCCCTATGCCACGACAGACCTCTAATCGTATCAAGAATACAGTTTATATGAAGACTTACCAAGATTAATGCTTTTAAATAGAAAACGTGTACAATATGTCATTTTTCAACAAAACGGGATCCAACGAGTCGAGATAATAAGAAAATCCTTGTAATTTTACTTTTACGTAAACGTATACGTATAATACTTTGATAATAATATTTTCTTGAATAAAAAATATATTTTCTCAATTTAGAAGCTATGCAGATAGAATTTAGTGCTAAGGCACTCCATACTTCACTTCCGAACTTTAGATTCAGTACGGTGAGTTGCGATACTTAACGCCGCGTTTGTTTTATGTTGTCCAGAACTTGCTTATCATATATATTCAAATTTCAACCGCTACGCCACGATAGTTATACGTTCATATTGACTATTAAATTTCCATCGATATACATTAGAAATAATGTCAATATAATTGTTATTAATATTGTAACATTTTATTTATGAAGTTTTAATGCGAGGCCTGTCATAATGCAGGTGCACAAGCGTGTGACTGTAAATGTGGCATTTATGGTTGGCATGCCATGGTTGTTTAATCGCCACTTAGAATATTTTTCGTTCCTTTTAAGTAACCAGGCAACGCGGCGTTGAGCTCCGTCGCTCAACACACAATGTCTCAAAATAGACGGAAAATAAAACAGAAAATAGTGATTGCAAGTGTCCTAATGGGAACGGAGTATTTTAATACTAGGTTCCCAAGTACCCTCTGTCTACACGCCATATGTGGAATGCAATGTGTTTGTTGATATTTCAGGAAGCATTTACAAGTATTACGTAGCTAAGCAAAGTTTTGAGCTTTCAAGTTTCAAGTTTTCGACTTCCATACAAGAGTACTTATAAAGCGGAAGTCTAATTACTAACTCGAGTCGAGGGAGTAATCTTAGGTACCTTGTATACAGCTTTCAATCTTTGAATGTTCCAAATTTAAATATTAAGGAACCCACCCGCGGCTTCGCCCGCTTGAATTACACGATTTTAGTTACTAATCTCTTATTATTTATTTAAAAAATATTAAAAAATTAAAATTAAATAAATATTTAATGTATGTGGAAGGTGACCAAAATATAAAAATGAAAACTAAATTTAAATATGTTTAGCCGTTTCTGAGATTAGCGCGTTTAAACGCATAGACAAACTGATAGATAGACAGAAAAAAAATTAAAAAATCACCATTATGGAACCTATTACGTCAATAACGGTCAATTTTAAGATTGTTTTTAATATATCTTCCATGTACAGACAGTGATCATATATATATATATTTATTCTTGTGGAAGTCAGAGAAGTCATCTTACTATAAATGCAATATTTGCGGGTTCTATTATTAGAAATTAAAATTATTTTCACATATTCACTTTGGAAGCAAATTCTTTAAAATTTTATATCTTAGAATGGAAATCGCACTGAAACATGTCGCGTTTGCAGTCGCACGTTTTGCCACACGGCTGGCCATAAATGTATAAAATTAACTAAAATTTTAAATTTAGGACAGTTTGTGTATTTGTAACATAAACATAAACTCTTATTATATACGTTTTTTTCTTTATATGTACTGCAAGTTCCCACTTTGTGCAAAATGTCATAACTGTAAGGCCTACAGGAAATATCTAACATATATTAGTTTTAATTACACAGTGAATTGTAGCAAAAACTATGCATTAAACAGTCGCTTTTATTTATTTCACTTAATTAGAAACTTGAAAAAAAAACAACAAAATTACAATATTTCAATTGCTGTCGACATAATGTTATTAATATTTTACTTATGGTAATTATTATTGGCTTAGAGTACATATATAAATCCGCTTAATTTCCTTTTGGCGCTGTGTTCTTTTACATTTTCGTACCATTTGAAATTGTAAAATATATACTATTTTGTTTTTTAGCTTCACGCTGCCAGAGTAGGCAGAGGGAACCTGGGATTCTCCAATTTCCGTCGAATCAAACATTTCATTTGAAAATATTAAATATTTCATTTCTTCTAGTGAGCATCGAACAACCACATAACCTGTCGCTTATAATCGTATAAACACTCGATTGTACTCCTTGCTCCCTCCCCTCTTTTGTTTACCACTACAGGCCTCATAAATAGAATATTAATATTTATTTTAATTTTAATAATAGATAAAATAAATCAATTTGTAGAAGCCTTGTAAAATTGTTTTTTGTCTCTCTTTAGAATTTTCTTAATATGTATATGAGAATAAATAAAAAATGGGAACCTAGTGTTAAGACACTCCGTTCTTTTCCTTATATCCGGCAGAATTTGAGGCATTGCGTGTTGAGTAGCGGAACTCAACGCTGCGCCTTGCCTTATTAATCTATAGATATACCAATATGGAGAATTATATTATAATTTTCTCATTATTTTTCAATTTATTTTAATGGTTTAATACGGTAGAAATTTTATAGGCTATTTCCCAATAATTAATATAAAATATTGGCTTTTGATCTTCGCTATATTGACTTTACAAAGGTAATTACGATTATATTATTTTTCTTTTAGATTCAAGCTTAACCAATATGGCAGCATAAGCCAGGTTATTATAGTAACTTGATTTAGAGACACTCCGTTCTCCATTTTTCACCTGATTTAGAGACATTATGTGTTGAGTGGCGTAACTTAACGCAGCAATTTATTTCACTAGCGTTGGGAAATTATATACTCATTCTTTCATGTTGGAATTGAATTCACAACCGTCGTAAAAAAATATAGTCACATTTTTGCTAAGGCAGCCTCATATCCTGTTCAGTTATCTCACAAAAATGGTAAAAATGTATATCGTTATGACAAAAAAACAAAAGCCCTGTATTTTTAAGAAGGTTTTGCACAATCTATTATATTTTTTATGTAAATTATTTCGCATACAAAAGTGTTCTTTCTTTGTCTTTGTCTCTTCAGTTGTCAGGTTTGTTACGTTCCAAATTTTTTTACAACACTTTTTATAAATAAATGAAGAATATTTCACGCCTAGTATTTTGCTTGCTATACCATTCTGTTGACTCACTGATTCACCCAGCTTCAAGCTGTGTCCCGCATATAGCAGGGTAGACAGAGGGAACTTGGGAACCTAGTGTTAAGACACTCCATTCTATTCCCTCACTTCCCGCCTCAATTGAGGCATTGCGTATTCAGTGGCAGAGTTCAACGCCGCGCTTTGTCGTGTTATTTGAGCGAAGAAATAAAACATTAAATATATCATTTTTAGTTAACAATATTTCTTTCTTTTTAAGCATTATACCGCGCATGACAAGGTAGACAGATATAATCTGTGAACGTATTATTAAGATACTCTGTGTATTTTTTTTTTACCCCACAACCTCCTTCGTGTGTTCTCCATTCAACGTGACATTGGTGAAGTGAACAATTAAAGAACTGAACTGAACTGAATGTACTCTATTCCTTACTTTCCGTCGAATTTTTGAGTGTTGAGCGGCGGAAATAAGGAAATATAAAATACTTCATTTCAACAAGTGGGAACCGAACTCATGACCTGTCGCGCTTACAGCCGCACGCTAATCCCTCTGCACCAGAAATGTTCTTACAATAGTTGTATTGGGTTATAATTAACGTTTTCTTTATATTTTAATCTCATTAATTCTTTTGATGCACTTATAAGAAATTAACAGTTTTACTTGCAGTGGAGATTAAAAATAATAAAAATAAAGATTTTAAGTAAAAAAAAAAACAAATGTTTTTCAAAGTATTTTATATTAGTCAAGTATTTTATATTAGTTATGTCAACTTACAGATGAATATCAACTCATTTTACTGTGACCATACTCACAGGGCTACAGTAAAAATGGTTGAATTATAGAGATTTTTTTTAAAAAAATATGTTGATTCCGATTAACGTAACACGGCGTTGAGTTCCGCCAATATGCAATGTCTCAAGTTCAGCGGAAAGTGGGGAAACAAACGGAATGTCAGTTCAGTTCCGTTCTTTAGTTTAGAACGGAATGTAGAACATTTCGTTCTAACACTAGTTCCAATGTGCAACGTATAATTTTTTTAACGTTCTCATCAAGTTATATCGAAATGCTTTTCGTTGACGTATTTTTAAAAATTTCCGCTACCGAAAGATAATTTAAAATTTAGAATTCACACACTTTGAAAATGTTTTTTTTTTTTATTTTAGTTTCACGTCGTAACCATAACCTACTCTATGCTATATGCACATATAGCATAGAGTAGGTTGAGACAAATCGGTAACCTAGTGTTTTCCTTTTCCTAGTTTTCGCAGAGTTCTGGAGGTATTACGCATTTAGGGGCGGAACTCAACGCCGTCCTATACGTCGTTCCCAGAGTGAGAAAATTAAAAAAAGTAAATATTTTATTTTGTCGAGTGGAAATCGGAATTTTAATATATTAAGTAGTTACTTTATATACCAAAAATAAATGTTATTTAAAGAATCAAGTCACTTAATTCATGAAGTTTGAAATATGAAAAAGTCAAAGAAAATCTAATAAAGTTTAATTATCTTTAAGTTAATATTAATTTCATATGAATACTTTTAATGCTATTCATAGAACGTTTTAATAAATATATTTGACATCTATATTATAAGAACACAAAAAAATGTGTATGGCAGGGTAGTCATAGGGAACCTGGGAACTAGTGTTAGAACATTTTGTTCCTATCATGCCACGTTTTTACCACACTTCCCGCCGAACTTGTGACATTGCATGATGGGTGGCGGAACTCAACCACGTTTTGTTTTGTAACCAGAGCGAAGAAATTAAACTATTAAATATTTTATTTTCTTGAGTGGGGATCGAACCCACAACCTGTCGCCTTTACAGTCGCGCGCTTTTACCCCTGCGCCATGACATGTCCCAATAATAATAAATACATGAGTGTATAAAGTGGTAAAAGAGGTAAGACTCGACCTCGGATGACCTTTCAGGAGGAGGGCCACGTAAAAATCATGAGGACCCCCCATTGGGCATGTTTTTTGTTTTTTTTTTATGGAAAAGACTAGGCAAAATAGCATACGGGTCACCTGATGGTAATTGATCATCGCCACCCACGGCCCCGTGTAGCACCAGAGGAGCTACAGGAGCGTTGCCAGTCCGTAAGGTGGATGGGCACCGGGGCCCGGCATTACCCAATGCGAAACGCAGTGACCAAGGTCACTACTTAACGCCGGTTTAAAATGCCGGAGGTGGTAACAATCCGGTCGAGTCTGCCCATGCGCGTTGCCATTGCTGACAACGTGACTCTCCCACTCGTACTTTAGTCGCCTCTTACGACACCATCAGTACCAGGGTGATCCTATTCTAAGCCGGGATCACATGTCTGAAGAGGTTGATGACAGTGGACGAGGCGAAAGAGGTATGCCGAGACCGTAGAGTTTGGCGCTTCTTTCTCTCTGCCTACTCCGCTAGGGATACAATGTGAAGCTTCATTTTCATAAAAAATATATAAAAGCTAACTAATGTATTGTCATGACAGCCTGTTCCATGTTATATGTATAGCAACCAATTTTGTTCTATTTTCGTATTTGTATATTTTGTGAAGCCCTTTTATTGATTTCCGCTTTTAATAATGGTAATTATGGGCCATTATGGTGTAATTATAGCTGAATATTATTTCCACATATAGTGGCTGTAAAAGAAATTTAAGAAATGTATTTTTGTTTATCTGTTTTTATAGATAAAGCAAGGTATAGTGTTCTATTTTTTTTCAAACTTCGGGCTTCCTTGATATAATACAATGTGAAGCTAAGAAAAAACAATCACCACGCTGTGGCCATCCATACTCTTATAATTCAAAAATATCAACCCTGTATCTAAAAGTAGAGAAAAAAGTACTTTACGGTACCAAAGTATTAAGACACCCTGTTTCCTTTAAAAAAACGTAGATTTTTTCAGTTTTCACCGAACTCTGGAG
>DWMZ01002376.1:0-14228 GCA_018249855.1 Eueides tales michaeli | reverse complement strand
AACTGCCAGTAATACAACAAAAAACCTGATTATAGCTGATATATGCTGATCGCAGGTGGAAGAAGGGAAAAAAAAAAAAAAAAAAAATTTCCTCGAGTGGGGATCGAACCCACAACTTCTCGGTTACAGTCACACGCTTGTGCCGCTGCGGCACAACCGACATATATAAAATAAAAAAAATATTTTTTCGACAAGTTTCCTCTGTCCCCTGTTTTCTTGAAACCTTTTATTTGTCATGACATTTTCATACTCACTTTTTATTAAATTTGATACCAGTACCTAAAGAGCTCAGGGTATGTTACGGTACAATTACTTGTGTACTTAGTCCAGCATGTGTATTTTTGAATATATATGTTCAAATTTTGCTTTTTATTGTGTAACGGAATTTAACGTTGCAAAATTTGTTTAACGTTCATTATTGGCTTTTAATGGATACCTTGGTTCAAATTAGTTAGGACTAAATATGAACTAATAATTTATAAAGCTAATATTTTAATGCCATCAAGACAGTATATGATTGTAAACGTGGAAGATTTTAGTTCACAGCTCAAGACCATGGTTTAGTTAAAATATTTTTTTTTGTAGTGTAGAATCTTGAATTGTCATTTTATTGGTAAAATAAAATTTATTGGTAATTTCTTTTTCCGAAACAGTGATATTCAAGTATAAAGTGATAGAAAAATTCGTTCTATATTAAGTATTTGCTTAAAATAATTTCTATACATTATTTAATGGTTAAATTTTAATTATCGAGGCCTGTCGTGGCTCAGCGGCGCAAGCGTGTAACTGTTAACTACATGTTGTGGGTTTGATCACCATTCGAGGAAATTAAATATTTAATATTTACAAATTAAATATTTAATGTTTTCATTTCTTCACTCTGGAAGCAAGACAAAGTAAAAAACATGCCGGAAAGTGGAGTGTGAACGGAAGTGGAACGGAGTGTCCTAGCACTAGGTTCCCAAGTTCCCTCTGTCTATCCTGCCATATGCGGGATACAGCGTGAAGCTGAAAAAAAAATATTGCAATCATGCAGAACAAACCAAAGCTTTTAAATTATTTCATAATATCATTACATATTTATCTATTATATTCAATTCTGTTGCATAAGCATTAAGAAAAAGTCTATATAACTATACATATACCGTAATGCAAAGTATAAATTGAACAAATATAAAATAACTATCAATTCAATATACCTCGTACCTGTATTTGTACGTTGCTCCGAACAAACCGCATTCGGGGCGGAAATGCTGTCGCGGCTTTATTGTATACTACAGCTGTTTGTAAACATTTAATGAATTTATAAATTGTACTAAACTACTCTCGTAATTCACTGAATTGTAAAAATAAAATGTCTGTATATAAATATATATAAATAAAAAAGAAACAACGTAAAAACATCTTTCTAGATGATAGCTTATCAGTTAGATGATATATCTAAAAAGTAGCACAGGCCTTAAATTCAGTGGCAAATGGGGAACGGAACGGAGTGTCTTAACACTAGGTTCCCAAGTTACCTCTGCCTACTCTGCCATATGCGGACTACAGCGTGAAGTTGAAAACAAAAATCTGATGAAGTGAAGATATACAGTTGTGGGTTCGATTTCCAGTTGTAAAAATATTTTATTTTTTCTTATATTAATAACAATGCAAGCTTAACAAGCAATGCCTAAAGAATTCGGCGGAAAGAGGAAAGCGGAATTGTCTTAATGAGAACAAAGTGTCTTTACACTAGACATTGATTGTGTTGAGTGGTGGAACTCAACACCGCGCATTTCCCCGTCAATATGAAACGAACACCTGTCAGACAATGATATTTACATAGATACGATTGTCTGACAGGTGTTGTCAGGTCTCAAGTTTAATAACGTTTAATTCACGTAATATAATACTAAAAAGAAAACGTAAAGTAGAAAAGTATAAGTAAAATAAATCTTAGGTAATCCACGTCGGTTTGCTGCAGACGATTCAAGGGAAGAGTTCAATTCGTCTTGGGACTTAAGTGTTATAAAACATCACCGCTGCCCCGATAGATAGTTTTATTTCAATCCACTTTACGATTTGTTTGTGAATGTTGGTTTTTTCCCCTTTTTTTTTATATCGATCTATTTATTGTTATAGAAGAAAAAAATAGAAAATAAATTTAAAAGAGAAATTATGTATGTTTAAATAGATTTTTTATATAGAGAACGTTTAAGTTTTGTGTTATTATAATGTTTTCTTTAAAGATACTTCCGTTTCTTACTATCCACTGTATTGAGGCAATACTTTGATACACAATAGAGTGCTGAGGCGGAACTTAACACTGCGCTTTTCTCTGTTTACGCTGCAAGTCGAAATGGATTGTCATTGCACTAGGTCACCTCTGCCATTTGGTGGTCCTGCCATGTAGAAAGAAATTAGGGCTTCTAAGTCAACGTAATAAAAAAACGAGCATTTACACATCGTTTTCGATGCATTTTATATGAAACATGCTGCGTAATCCCTTAAGAGTACTTTCCGTGGATCTATGGTAATGAATAAAATAATAATGCGAAAAGTGAAAAAGTGTTTGCATTTTTTAGCAAAAAATCATTATTAAGTTATAACTGCGATTGATTTCATACAAAATGAGTACATACGTCAAACTTAAGTTTCTTACTTTTATCACGTTGTCCTAAAATTCTGAAATTGGTACGGAACATACATTCTACCCGTGACCACGGACTACTGTGAAGTGTTAGAAAGTGGTTTCCAAAAATATTTTAAAAACAATATACGCGATAAATTTGTTGAAAATCAAATATATTATTATGGTACAGATGTCTTAGTGGAGTAGAAAAAGTAGACTTCAAATTTAACTTTTTCGCCATATCACTGTGAAATTGTTATTACATTTTTCGATAAAAGTCTTTTCTATCACTTTTCCACAACTCGTACATTATTTCAATAAACACATAAAATATAAACCTAAGTTATATTTAAATTTATTGTTACAGTCCAAATTGAACTGCGAATCATTGGAAGAGGAACTGGCGTTCGAAGTGCGATGGGCTATCGCAGGCGACAGCATCGTGCTACAGCTAGTAGCAAAACTTGGTAAGTCATTTTCAAAATATTAAAATTGCTTTACGATGTATCCCATATAGCTGGGTAGACAGAGGGAACCTGGGAACCTAGAACAATGTCTCTATTTCATTGGAATGTAGAGAACGGAACTGTCTTAAAACTAGCTTTTCAAGTTCCCATTGCCCTGACAGGTGCGTGAAGCTAAAAAGTAATAATTATAATAATACAGTAGGTAACATTTAATTATTATTTAAATAATATAATACAATGTAGCTCATTAATATTTGTGTTTATTTGTATTTATATAAATATTGAATTCCATTTTATAAACATCATTTCCAATAACTATAATTTAAAGCGAAACTGAAGTTTTAATTGAAACTCTTTGACCGGATTAATCGTGTATATTTTAGTGATATACATTTTCGGCAACTCGAGGTTTTGAACACTTTAACTTGTACAAAATATGAGATTTTCGAAAGGTCCAATATTTAATATATACTATTAATTGTGGCCTGTCGTAGCGCAGCGGTACGAGCGCGTGACTGTAACACACAGGTTCTGGGTTCGATCCTCAGTCGAGGAAATTAAACATTTAATATTTTCAATTTAAATATTTAATGTTTGATTTCTTCGCTCTGGTAGTAAGGCAAAGCGCGGCGTTGAGTTCCGCCACTCAACATGCAATACCTCAAATTTGGCGGAAAGTAAGGAACGGAAGTGGAACGGAGTGTCTTAACACTAGGTTCGCGGGTTCCCTCTGCCTACCCTGCCTCGTGCGGGATACAACGTGAAGCTAAAAAACAAATAAAAGACTATTAATATTGCTTGTCTTAGCAAGGTTGCAAATGTGCAATTATAAAGGCGACTGATTATGGATTCAATTCCTACTCGAGCAAATGAAATATTTAATATTTTTATTTCCTTGCTCTGGCTGTAACGAGACTAAGCGTGGCTTTGAGTTTCGCCACTCGACACCTCAAACTCAACGGTAAATTGGGAACGGAAGTGTCTCAATGGCGACTGAGTGTCTTAACACCAGGTTCCCAGGTTCCTTTTGTGGAGCTAAAAAAAGAGAGAAAAACTCGAGTGGGAGTCAAACCCACTCTGCCGTGTTTACAATCGCACGCTTATGTACCCTACGCATCAAATAGCATCAATTTTTATTACATTATACAATAAAGAAATGCTGAATAGTTAATTCGACTCTATAATTAATGTGGTTGAGATCGATGTTGGTGGACATTTGCCTTTAATGATAGCAATATAATGAGAAATTAACTATATTATTACACGAACAAACCTATGTAATATGCATGAGTAGGTTGTTACATCTCTTTACTTGAATAACTATAACACAAAGAAAAAAGCTTTACAGCTTCCTTATATTCCTTAGGCTGTGGCGCAATGGCACAGCGTCTGATGGTATGGTTGTTGGTTCGATTCCAATTCGAGGGTACGAAGTATTTTTATTTCTTCGCTCTGATAATAAGACAAAAGGATATGTTTAGTTCAGTCAGAAAGTATGGAACGAAGGTTTTGCCTACACTGTTATAATATATTGTAAAAAAAAAATAATGAAATTTCTACTGTCACTTTGCCATTTCCTCGGCAGTAATTCATAAATACTTTCCCAAGCATACATGATATATTTTTTGTATTTGGCAACATTGAATATGTCTTTATAACGATCGATCCTTACAGCCTCTTGGCACGAAAAGTCCCGACCAACTCTAATTTAATACTATGGCAACTATCCAGAAATATGAGGGGAATAACCTTTCGTTATGTTTAGTGATATAACATATTTTTGGCAAAATACACATATTGCTTTCTAACTTTACACTGTATCCTTTACATAGGCCGGGTAGAAAGAGGGAACTTGGGACCCTAGTTTAGAAACTTCGTTCTCATTATGATAGTCAGATAAATCAAAACAATTCACCTTTTCAAGTGGAGACTGAATCTAAAACCTAACCTTTACAGTCACATACTTGTAGCGTTGCGCCACCATTAGTCCCAACACTCTCAATTATGTACATAATTATGAATAAGTATTACACGTTTATAAATATTTTAAGTCAATAAAGTGACAGTGAGATAGTGTCTAAACGAAAACGAATATATTTACAAGTGCGTACATAAATATATATAAATCACTACCTCATCTTGGATTGAATTTCATAAAATGTACTTAAGAACTACCAGGCTTTCGATAAAAAATCGTTCTTAACTGAATTTGTTCATTCATTATCAATCGATCAAAAAAATCACAAGTTTGAGCTGTCAGCCATACACAGACAGACAGCCATCAACATCCATCCCTATTACACTAGAGGATTAAAAAAAGGAAATACATTATTCCTAAGATTAGCCACAATTTATTATAAAATTAAAATTTATCGCTAATCTTAGGAACTAAGAATTGGAAATATTTAAATTCGATTTCGTAAAAACTCATTTAGAATACACCTTAGTCCAAAGCAAAAGCTTATAATGAAAACATAAGAATAATACTTTCTTATAATTGATATTAATATATAGGATAAGAAAATGAGACAAAATAATAGTACAAAAAGGGTACGGACCGGTAACTTATAATGAATAAATAAGAAATCAACATGCAATGCCTCAAATCCAGTTGAAAGTGGGTAACGGAAGTGGAACGGAGTGTCTTATCACTAGGTTCCCAAGTTCCCTCTGCCCACCCTACCATGCGAGGTACAGCATGAAGCTGGAAAAAACAGTGAAATCAGCCAAAATACTACTTTAGCTTTATAATATAACTATAGAAGAATATAATATTAAAATTTTTTATCCAACAGATCAAGGTGAATACATGTCTTTCGGTGTATCCGGGAACCTCGAACGTTCCCAAATGGTGGACGGCGATGTCGCAGTCGCTTGGTTCAATAAGACCACTTTCAAGGGATCTGCAAAGGATTATTACTTGGACGCTAAAAGTCAGTGCGCTGGGAAACACGGATCGTGCCCTGATGATAAAATTGCTGTAAGTATTTTTTAATTAAGAATAGAATAATATTTAATATGTAATGGAGTATTAGAATATATAAGAGAGTATATGTAGCTTGTAATTTAAAGGCAAAGCAATTCTACTATGTTCTAATTTTTTGTATAAAAAAAGGATATTAAAAATTTTTTTTTCATTATTTATGCTATGCATATCAAATGAAAGGAGTTTATATGTAAAATACAATACCCCATTAAAAATATCGAGGTAGCTTATTTTTTTAAATAGGTATTTTTAATTTTTTTTTATGTTAGTTAATAAAATTGAAAGACGAAGTAATTGCATAGTTATAGCTATTTGCATTTGCATTAATATGCAGTTCTTTATTTTCTATCGATTTAAAAATTATTGTAGAATTTACTTAAAAATTATATGAATTTTTGAAATTAAATATAGTCATAAATAAGTAAACATTTTACGATAAAAAATATAGTTGGTCTTGGACGTAGATAAAATGAACAGTTCCATTATACTTCCTTTCTCCTTGAGTTGTGTATGACACTTAACCTTACAGTGGGTTATATAGAAACGATAAATCTGATATAAAATAGATTTCCTCGATAAATATATTGAAAACTAGCAGTTCCTGAGATCAGCGCGTTAAAATTAACAAATACTTCAGCTTTAGAATATAAGTATAGATTTAATTAAATTCGTATTAAGTAAAACCTTAATTAAGTACTAAGTAAATAATTATAAATAGCGTCAAGTATTAATATAATGTATGTATGTAGAGTCTCATAGTTAGGTATCATTTATAAGTTCAAGAAGCTCTACGTCGTTAAGCTTTAACTATACGCCATGGCTTGTGACCTATCGGACGAGGCCGTTCCTAATCTAATACAAAATGATAGATTAATCCAATTCATGGGTGCAGATTGTTATCGGGACAGGACACGTTACGCTAGAGCCCTAATGTAGGCCCCGGGCATCGATAATTTCTGATCTTACCCATATCAAATACGATGTGAAGTCTTTAACGGTCGTTTTAACAGCAAAATCGTCTCTATATTTTATTTACAAAGAACTATACTGCTGTGAATATATTTCGTAGATCCGATAGTAGCTAATTGGAAGTCTTGTAACGTATAGTTGGCATGTTTACAAATTGTCCATAGACGAAATTAACAAGGGTGGCAATAAAAAATAAATAGGAGTTTGAAAAAAAAAACAAAAAAGTAAAAAGAAAACTGAAAAAGAACTTTTTTGATTCAAAATTATAAATATATTTAGAAAATAAAAAATAAATTCAGTCATTTTTTTTGTTTTTTTCTTTATTTTTTTACACTGTTACTTATTTTTTTGGATTAGAATTTTAATAAAAGCGTATTTTTTGTTTTTTTTTAATTGTTTTATTTGGATGGTGCGTTAATAATGGAGTATATAAGCAATAAACATCCCTTGCTGTTCCATATATGTGAGAATAAGCGTGAAACAAATTTATTTTAACTAAAAACATATTACGCGAGAGTAAAATCTGGAATATTTAAGTCTAGAATTAAAGTAATTTGGCTGAACAGACGTTATATTGCGCTCAGAATGTGAGATTCAAATTTTGGAGGCACAATTGCCAAATTGCGTTCCTGTATGAATTCTTTCGCGAATAGGTAGAGTCACTCTTATATTCTGGGATATGAGTTTCATAATTTCGTAAGATGCTTATGCATATAGAATTTGTAATTTTACGTACAATTTTATTAAGATAATTGTATTTTTGAGTTATTTGTGCTTTTTTTAGCTTCACGCTATATCCCACACTAGGCTATGTAGGCAGAGGGATATGGAAACCTAATGTGAAGACACTCCATTCCGTTCCCAAGTTTCCGTCGAATATGAGGAATTACGTGTTGAATGACGGAAATGAACGCTGCGCTTTATAGCTTTAAGGAAATTAAATATAAATATTTTACTTTCCTCGAGTGGCGATCAAACCCACAATCTGTCGCGTTTACAGCCACAAGTTTATACCTCTGCGCCACGACAGGCCTCATTTTTATATTTTTAGTTATTAAAACAATTAAGACTTTATTTATAATATGTAAAGCTAACACATTACTCTCCACGAAACCTCACTACAAATTAGATGTTTAAAATCAAGTTCAACCATTCTGGTTGTATTCTAGCTGGAAATTGCATAGCTGTTTGTTTCGGAACAGTGAACATTCGTATTACCGCTATACAAATATATGTGTTGAAATATTATCTTAGAGATGAAGAGGATGAATATAAGCACCATATAGTACCTACTGTATTGTTTTTTTAAACTAGTTTGTACTATTTTTATTACTTTGAAAGTGTTATTTCACACTTGGGAAAGAAAAATACTAAATTTAAAAACGTATAAAAATTTGAACGAAGCAGAATTTGAACCCGCGCCTTTTCGAAACCGTCCAAGCGCTCTGATCAACTAAGCCTTTCGTTCTCACCAAGCTACGTCGAAATTCTTATACGTTTGTTACAACTTATGTAGGCATCTCTGTAGGGAGATTTTTACAAATTTCCGCTACCCAAATACAATTTGTTATAATAATCGTTTGACAAGAGAGAATGCTATTTATTCAATATTTTTATTACTTTTAAAATGTTATTCCACACTTAGGAAAAAAAAATACTAAATTTATTACAATTTTACAGGAAAACACAAATTCAATTCGTTTGTTAAACGCCGCACACGTCAACGGATACTCTATAATAACATACCAGCGTCCCCTCAAGGCATCTGACTCCTTGGACAAACCAATATTCACTAACATGAGCCAGCCCATCATATGGGCGATCGGACCGCTGAACTCGGAACTGGAAGTATCGTATCATCATCATTTTCTTAAGGTATGTATTAATATTATAATTACTACGATTGTTTGATAATTATTAATTAACACCATCCCGCCCGCAGCTTCGCCCGCTGTAATTTCACAACATTTCATTTTTTTTTACTCTAATTTTATTTTCTTTCTTGTTATAATAATATTATCATTTCTAAGACAATGTATTAATTTCGGCCAAATCAATAAAAATGGTTTTTCATCTCTATCTTAGTTAAGGTTTTTGTTTTGAATTGTATGAGTAAATTCTGTATCATATCTTTTTTTTTATTATTTATTTGTTATTTTGATGTTAGATTGCGAAATATTGTTCACTATTTTAAAATTTTATAATTCTTAATCCCTAGAAAGAGGAGTATTATAAGTTGGACCTATCTATTTGACATATTTAAATTGAAAATATTAAATATTCCATTTCCTCGAGTGGGGATCGAACCCATAACCTGTTACAGTCACACGCTTGTGCCGCTGAGCCACGATAGGCTCAACAGACTACTTTAATACATAATATAAATTTTAAATTTTATTAATATTATAATGGCCGCCTAAAACTTTGCACTACTTATTATTCGTTTCTAAAGTAACTTCTAACGCGGCCGAGTTGAAGCGCACCTGATGTCGAAATTGTTTTTGTTCAAACCAATAAATAGCTTTCTTAATTTTAGCACAAGTATAGATTTTTCAATTTAAAACTTCTGCTACAAGATATACGATACTTAGCTAACGTGGCTCAATACTATAGTGTTTGAATGTCATAATGGTCATAATTTCGATTTCCTCTCGAGGTTATGCGTTATTATCATTACTCTGCTTTGGTTCGTGACTTTGGACCGGAAGTGGAAAACAGAGACCACTGACACTAGGTTATATTTCTCTATGTGATATGTGAACAGCGTGAAGCTGAGTAATATAAAAGAACTGAAAAATATGGCCATGAATTCCACCTCTTTGCTTCCAATGCTACAATAAATAAGAAATTAGGGGACGGAAAAAAAAAAGATTAGTTAGATTAGATTTCAAAAGATTAGTTTAAAGGAACATAGTAATATGTTCCTCTACTTACTTTGTTATTGCATGATACAGCTTTTTAAGATAATTTAATTATTTTTTGCTGCTTGAACTATAAATAAATATTTATGTGACGTCTAAAACTTTAAAACAGTTGAAGTGAGAAAATATTCATTTGAAGGCTTTAAAGTTGATAGATCTTTATATTTTGTTACAAACATTAATGTCTGCTAAAATATAGATTTTTAAATATATTCTTTAATAAAAATCCTTTCTTATACTTGTAATAATATATTTAAAAAATTGAATGATAATCGGTAGAATACTTTTGGGTACGAATCCGTAACAAACAAACTTACATTCACATTTATAACATTAATATCATATCTTAATGGTAACGGAGAGTTTTAACACTCACATTGATCTACATAGGTTCCCAGGTTCCCTCTACCTAACCTGTACAGGATACAGTGTGAAGCTAAAAAAGAGATACATAATGTTATATTTTGATTACAGGGTGACAAATTCTTTGACTTCGGCAGACCGCCATTCTGGAACTGCCCCATACCCGAAGACGAGACAAAACCAGCTAAAGAGGAAACGCCGATTGTTGAAAAGGAAAAAGAAAATGTGAGTGTACATCTTATTATCGTAGTATATATATATTTTTATCAGATACTTGGCAATATTTCGAAAAGTTTTTTAACTAACACGCAAAAAAGTTATATACAAATTGAATATATAAAAACAAAACAAATAATTATATATTAAATCAAAATCCTCTAACGACTTGAACAGCTTCCAAGAAGGCGCGGGTTCAAATCTCACAACGCTCAAATTTTTAAACGGAACTTTTTAATACTACGTTCCCAAGTTTCATCTGCCCTAAGAAAAAAAATCTTAATTGTTACTTAAAAAATCGATCATTTTACAAGATAAACAATTAAACAGATTTACGTGTATATATAAGAATAGCGCAAGTTTTTCTTTCATAAAATTTTTGCTGAAAGAACATTTATCACGGTGTATGTAAATGCAAAGGTCGTCTTCTATGTACAGCGCGGTTGACGAGTCGTGGCCGCCCTAAAGTTAAGTTTTTTTTATTTCTATTGCTTTTGGAGGAAATTATACCTATATTGAAAATTTTTAATTTGCTCTGATAAGGAAGCATTGAGTTCCGTCACTCCACACGCAGTGCCTATAGGATTTAGAGGAAATAGGGAAAGTTTTTTAATGGGAACAGAACACTAATTTCCCAGGTTCCCTCTGCCTATCTCGCTATAAGTTTAAGGGATACAATTTAAATCAAAAGTCAAAAAAAAATATAAAAACAAATCTGCATAACCATTTACAGAGTGGCCACGACATGTCAGGCGTGCTGTTCATCTGCATACATAATAGTTTTGTATTCAAATTTTCAGAATACTACTTCCTTTTAATGTCTTTACTTCGGTTGATGCTACGTAACGAAGCTGAAATGAAAAATTTTCGTTACATAAATGATTTAATAATAATTTTTAATAAATTTAGAAAGATTTCATGGCACAGGAACACAAGCGTGTGTCTATATAAGCGACAGCTTGTGGATTGCCACTTCAGGAAATAAAATATATAAAATTTAAATTTGCTTGCCCAGATTATATAAGGCAAAGCACGCAATGCTTCCAGAATTTAGGGAAAGTGAGAAACACGCTGCATCCCGCACGAGGCCGGGTTGGCAGAGAGAACCCGGGAACCTAGTATTAAGACACTTCGTTCCACTTCCGCTTAGTGGCGGAATTCAAAGCCGCGCGAAGAATTCATTTCTTACATTAATATTTAAATTGAAAATATTAAATATTTCATTTCATCGACTGGGGGTCGAACCCAGAACCTGTCGGTTACAGTCACACGCTTGTGCCGCTGCGACACTACAGGCCTCATATCGTGGGAAACGGAATGTCCTCATTTCGTGGGAAACGGAATCTCCTAGATTTCTATGTTCTCTCTTCCATTTCTGCTAAATGCATGCAGTGCATGGATGCAGAGTAAAGAGAAAATATACCTATGACGCTACTTACAGCGATGCTAACAATAAAAACATGATTGGAACGTTGATATGGCATGATGGTATCGTACGGCTTAGTAGTGAGAACGTTTGGGACTGGGGTGTGAGTGCAAATCCCACATCGTTTAATTTTTAATTTATATTTCCTTAAATATTAAATTACATATTACTATTTTTTATGTATAGTCACCAATAACAAAGTTCAAGCCGGTGCCGCGACCGCGTCCGGTACCCGCGACGGTGGCGTGGGACATCCCCGGCATACAGTGCTATGAGCCTCCAGATGGTGTGTTCTATGCGCAGATGGGTCCTACAGGAGGAAAACAGGGATACTCAGCTATTACAGGTAAAATGTTTGATTGACATCACGTGTAAAACTTAAAAATATTAAGCGGGCTGCACTAAAATCAAAAACCTATAAAGAAACAAGGATAATTTTACTAAACAATTAAAAAAAGAATTAACTTGTTTCCCTGAGGCTTGTCACAGCACAGAGGCACAAGCGTGTGTCTGTTAACTTGACAGGTTTGGGTTCGATCCCCACCCGAGGAAATGAAATGTATAATATTTTCATCTCTGCGCTCTAGTAATAAGGCAAAGCGCGGTGATGTTGTCCGTCACTCAATACGTTGCTTTATTCGGCGGAGAGAGAGAGGACGGAGTGTCTTAACACAAGGTTCATAAATGTGCGATATTATATATGAGATACACCGTAAAAGTGAAAAATATATAGTTTATTTTTAACTTTTAGCGAGCTGACAAGACACAAAACAAAACCATAAAGTATAATAAAATCGTCCATAAGAAGCCATTAATATTTTCATAAAATATCTCATATTTCAAATTAAACCAACTTTAACGTTTTCTAAATCATTACCCTAAATCATCATAAATATAAAATACATGCACTCCTAAAAATTGTACAATGAAGTTCCGATTTGTGAATATAAATATGCAGTTTAGTATTTCAGAGCTGTTTACACAATGTTTAATTTATCGACTGTTGAAATATGAATAAAAATATTTGAAATATTACAAGAGACCGAAGACTACCATAAACCATTTCAATTGTTTCACGCTGTATGGAGCACATGGCAGGGTAGGCAGACAACAAAAGGCAACTTTGGGAACCTAGTGTTAAAACACTCCGTTCCACTTCTGTTCCCCACTTCCCGCCGAATTTGAGGCATTGTGTGTTCAATGGTGGAATTCAACGCCGCGTTTTGCCTTGTTATCAGAGCGAAGAAATGAAAACATTAAATATTTAAATTGAAAATATTAAATATTTCATTTCCTCGAGTGGGGATCAAACCCATAATCTATTGGTTACAGTCTCACTCTTGTGCTGCCTGCGCCTTGACGGGCCTTTCTATTATAGCGATACAATATATTATTTTCGTAGTCTTATAAGAGATACTGAAGTTTTGAAATCTTTCCTACTTATATATATATATATATATATATATATATATATATATGTATATACGTGACTTCCTCTACGTTAAATTTTTTATATGAAATTTGTGCCATAATGTAGTCAAAATTGCACTTAAATCAATCAATCAATTCAAGCCATATTCAAAATAACGAGGTTGAAACATATTGCTAAGCTGACAAATATTTTAAATTTAAATATGATGTAATTTAAAATTAAAGTTATTTTAAAATTACTGAATCGATTGTCTCCAAACCAATTATTTTTCATATAGATTCTATTACATTCTTATTATATAAACAGATTTCTAATTTTCTGCTTTTAATACTGAAACAATATATGCCAATTTGATATTAAATATTTTAATTTTTGATAAGAAATTTTAAAAGGTTAAAGCGAGTGTGCGGCGTTTAATTTTGCCTTAATTTTTGTTAAATTTTTGTAGAGTAAGAAGTGGAGTATTTTAAAAATAAGTTCTCAAGTATCCTCTGCCTACCATGCTTCGTGCAGGACACAAACAAACAAATCTCGAATATTATAAATTTTGTAATTTTCCTTTATAGATATAAATTACATAAGTAAAAAAATACACTCATGAAAAAAATTGCAATAAAATAGAATAGTAGGTTAAAATTTTACCTTTAAAAGACAAGAAGCATGTGAATTTTAATTCAAACGTGCATAAAATTTCTGCTTCTGAATACTTATATTATTTTTAAGCATATTATGTAAAAATACATATTAAATAATTGTCTTTAAAATCAGGTCACGTAGGTTGGGGCATATCTTGGTACATCAATGGTCTTCTAATACCCGAAATAACTGTAGTTA